>PVKY010005785.1:0-16888 GCA_004027775.1 Bradypus variegatus
AAGTGCCAGCTCTGTAGTCCCAGAAGGCCAGATTAGTTGGGAAATTGTACTTTACTTTCTGCAAATGCATAAAAGCTTCCCAGCTGTTCTTTGTCCCCACGTTGTTCACCCGGGCCCTGCCCCCCTAGATTGGGTGCAGAGTCTGGATAGGCAGTCTGGACCACCTCTTGTTTCAGTGTGACCGGGCCCGAGGCCAACTCCACCTCTACACCATCCCACAGTTGAAATCCTCAGACCTGGAACCTGTTGGCAGAGAGAGCACTTTAGTGGGGGTGTGGGAGCTGGAACCCCTGTCCTGCTCTGCCCTGCCTGGCTATGTGACTGCCTGCAGGTGTCCTTACCCCTAGGGGCCTCATTTCGCACTTCTGTAAAATAAGTGGATGCTCTTTTGTATAACGTTTCTATGAAATGTTTTGCTGTAAAACCTCAAAGGTTCTTATAATGATGTTAAGCGGTTTTGTAAAGCTGGAGTTACTCATTTAGCTCTCATGGGCGGGGAGCGTTTGAGAAGCAGCCCAATAGAGTGCACAGGGGCTGAGTTAAAAGTCAGGAGTTTAGGGTTCTAGTTCTAGCTCTGCCTCTGATGTGCTATAGGACTTTGAGCCAGTCACTTTCCCTCTGTGGATTCTAATGTTTCCACCTGTCAAATGCGAGGGATGCAGTATCCTTTCCTTTCTCTGTGAGTGGAGACTGAGTCAGACCTCTCCAGTAACTCCAGAGCGACCGTCTCTCCTCCCTGAGCCTCTCTCGGATCCCTTCCTTTCCCCACTGCCTGGGGGTTTGGGGCTCAGGTTTACAGGGCTCACTCTCCTCCTGGCCTGCAAGCATGGGGTGTGCCCATGGAGGAGAGGCTGGCAAGGCCAGAGGTGGAGCAGGCCCGGTCTCAAAGGAAGGTGGCATGCAGGTGACTCTTTCCCAAGGTCCTGGGTGGGGAGCTGGGCAGCAGGTGTGCACCAAGGGTGACAACTCCCTCCCCCTCGAATGGATGGAGTGGGAGCTTGCTCACAGAGCACAGGGCCATCTCCTAGAAGCAAGATGGACCAGGACCTCAGAGGAGCAGGTGGGATCCTGAGGGTGCTCAGGGACGAGGGGGTAGGAGGTGGCACGGCTCCCTGTACGACCAGTTGCGTGGCTCCTCCTGCAAGGGAGGTGGGGGTGGAGCAGGGCTGTGTGACTAAAATCGTGCCATCCCCACCCACCTCTGCCAACAAGACTCCTTCCACTGCCAGCTGCATCATCAGGAGTAGGATGCAGGGGTGGGATGAAAACAAGAAAGCCTCACTTGTTTTCTGCCTGCCCCTTTTGGGCCCCCAAGGGAAGGCTGACCACAGATCATTCAAAGCTGAACAGAATTAATTCCCTAATTAAGATAAGAGAAGCTTTGCTTGTTCAAACCCAGGCCGTGCTGCCTGCCAGGTTTGCAGTTGGCCAGGCCCATTTGTCATGGGAGGAGACAGCCAAAAGATGGAGGAGCTCTTTTTCTAGAAAGTCTTGGTGATTTCATCCTCATTTCATGCAGAATTTGAGTTCTGCAGTGTCCCAGCTGGGCTTCTGACACCTTGGGCAGCCAACCCTTCCACCTGTCAAAGCCTCTGTTGATGGTAGCCTTGAAAATCAGAGGGAGAAAGGGGTACAGTTTCATTCACACAACAAACATTTATTTAGTACCTTCTGTATGGTTCGCCCTGAACTAGAAACTGGGGAAAGAAAAGTCAGGTTCAGAGAGAGTCCCTGCAAGGGAGCTCAGCATCTGGCATGGGAGGCAGGCAGGTAGTCAGGTGGTTATAGCATAGCACTTGATGTGAGCGGCATGCCTAGAGAGAGCCTGCCTCAGTTTCCTTATTGGAGAGGTGAGGAAGTGGACTGCGGTTCAAGTCGTCTATTCCAGCTACGCCCACTGAATATTTTCTGCCATCTACTCTCTGCCAGGCCCTGGAAAGAAGCAGAGAATAAGGCAAAGACTCCTTCATCTGGAGCCCCTGTTCGAGTGGGGAGGCAGACAACAAGGAGGGCAAGTAAATACTGCTGTGATAAGGACCACGAAGGCAGTGGAGGGGGAGGTATGAAAGGTGAACATGATCCACTTTGCAGAGGAGGTCAGGGAAGGCCTCTCTGGGGAGGTGACATCTGAGTAGAGACCTGCAAGCCCAGAGAGAGCCAGCCATGGGAAGGTCCGAGGCAAAGTACACCAGGCGGGAGTACAGCAAGTGTGAAGAGTGGACTGCCCGGGCTGGGGCGGGGTGTGGACTGGGGCTCACCGACAGGCCGCAGCCTTTATGGGCCATGACCTTCCGATTCATAGCTATTTTGTTAACTGTTTAAATTTAAACACTGTATCAACAGATAACCTTTGTAAACAGATAATATAGAAAAAAATGGGGCACAGTATGAAAGTTCCCCACCCCTCCTTGACATATCTGTCAAGTTTCCTGCATACATTTCTAGTCCCCTTTTTATATACCAGTTTTGTTTTCACATGATTTGGACAATAGTCAGTACTCTACAACTTCTCCCACCAAATGTGCCTTAGAGCTCTGTATTAGTCAGGGTTCTTTAGGGAAACAGAATCAACAAGAGATATCTATAAATATAAGATTTATAAAATTGTCTCACACAACTGTGAGTATGCACGAGTCCGAATTCCGTAGGGCAGGCAGCAGACTGGCAACTCCAATGAAGATGTTTGACAAACTCCTCAGGCAACAAACTGCCAACTTCGATGAATTCCTCAGGAAATACTTCACTGGTCAGCCAAAGAAGAAGTGAAGGTCCTCTATGTGTCCTGCTTAAAAGTCTTCAACTGACTGACTGGATTAAATCCAGCCAACTGCACTCTCTCATTGTGGAAGACACGTTCTTCGTTGATGTCATCAGTCACAGCTGCAGCCAGTTGACTGATGATTTAATAAACCCGCCTTCTGGTTTATTAACCAGCCACAAATGTCCTTGCAGTAACGGTTAGGCCAGTGCTTGCTTGACCAGACACCTGGGTACCATCACCTGGCCAAGGTGACACATGAACCCAACCATCACAAGCTCTTTCTCTTTTCACTGTGATATAATAGTTTGTAGTGTGGCTGAAATGCCATCTTTCATTTCACTGTGTCCCTACCGAAAGGTATTTGGGTTGAGTCTAATGTCCTTCCATGCAATCAATGAAGCCTTAAACATCCTCGATCATGCATCTTTATGTGCAAGTGTGATTATTTTAAATCCTCACTGTTAAGGCCAAATGGCTTTTGCAAACTCCTTCGATTTACTCCCCCATTAATGGTGTCTGGATGCCCATGCCCCCACATCATCACCCACACTTGAGATTGGCCACGTTTTCACTTTTAGCTAATGTGATGGATGAAAAATGATTGCATTATTCTTTGAAAAAAACAAAAAAACAGTTATCCAATTTATTCAGGCCTCCTCTTTTGAATTCTAATCCACCTTTGTTTTCCAGAAGATCAGGGTTTAATGAATCCCAGTTCAGCCTTTTACTGGTCTCCTGACCCAGGCTGAGGACGGGCAAAGCTCTCTGAAGCCTGTGTGCTCATCTGTGAAATGAGGTCCTTTCATCCCTGCCTTGCCCTCTGCCAAGTTGTTGTGCGTTGTGCATGAGAAAACATTCCTGAAAGTTCACTTTATGCTGAAAAGCTCTTGCAAACATCAGGAAGCATTGTTTTTACTAGTGAAAGCGAAATATCTAAAGCCCAGAATTTGAGTGATTCCAAGTGTTTCTTCTAAAAGCCAGTGTCTGGGGAAGGGGCTGGGGTGACTAGTCCCATGTGAGGTAGAGGTGTCATCAGGCGGGAGGCATCTGCCTGGTGCCCTCTGAGATGGAAAAGGCCTCACCTGCTTTGAAAGAAAAGTCTGGGTGGATTTGAGAGCTCCTCCCAAGGGCTGGCCGAGTTGATGGGCTGCTCCTGTCTCGCCTGCAGGAATAAAGAAGGGAGCACAGGAGGGCAGGGAAAGTTCTCCAGCTGGTTCAGAAAAAGGGTCAGAAAACAGCATGTCCATATTTGTTACTTTGGGGGGGTCCTTCTCTGTTTTCCTGTAACAGGAAACTCCAAAACAAACAAAAAATTTACCACATAGGCTCTTGTGTTCTTGATTTGGAGACAGAAGTGGGGGGAGGCTGTGGAGATTGATGGCCTACCTGGGCCATAGGTGGTGATGCACCTGGGTTGAGGGTGGTGGCAGGTGTGGGAAAATAAGACGGCAAGGTGGACTCGGGCTGGGGAATGCCAGGCCTGGGCAGCACCAGGCCCTCCAACGAGGGATGAGGGGGCTGCTGGACCTGGTAGCCTGGGCCCCTGGAGGAATTCATTACTGCTGACGTTTTTGCCAGGATTCCTTGAAACCCCCCAAGTGAACAGCTTCGACCTCACCCTTTGGGAATTGGAGGTTTAGCTGCTATCTCCCTGCTGTCCTGGGGATGTCTCAGACCTGAGCCCCAGAGGAGGCTCCTGTTCTCCCATCAGCCTGGCCAGGTTGGGACGGCCACAGACAGCAGAGAGCACAGACAGAGGCGGGGGTGGGCGTATAAATGCAGAGACAGCAGGACTCCCAAAGGGCTTTGGTGGAGAGGCCTCCTGCTTTTATGCCTCTGCAGCTAGCAAGCCAGGAGGAGGGAAGAGTGGAGATCCTTGCCAAAGGCAGGTTTTTGCATTTATCAGGCAATTCCTGATTCTGGGGATTGAATTTTTAATAAGGGGGCAAGGAAAGCAGCTGGCTGTAGAGCTGGTGTTAAGGGTGGTCCTCCTGGAGGCTGGTTGCCTTGGCTGCCCGCCACCCCCACCTCCTGAGCTAAGCGTGTGTGACGGTCTCTCAACTGAGTTACACTGAAGTCGAGTCTTCTAGTTTCCTTTCAGGCCCCAGGATTGAGTGGTATATCTGTGTTGCAGGAAGTGGCAGTTGCTATTTTTACCACTCCAACTAGGACTTTTTACTGCAAGGTACAATTACAAGTAAAATGTCAGGGTTTGGCTGGTTGGTGAAGCCCCAGGAGGTTGAGTGAGGAGCCACTCTGCACGGCTGGTCAGCTGGTGTGTAAAGCAAGACATATCTGCACATGGACGTGCACCTGCCCTTGTCACCAGGCAGCTTCCTCTGAATCGCTTCCAGTGTATAGAGATTTCCTCTGGGCCAAAAAGTTGCCCAGATAATTGCAACCTGAACCCCTCATAATTGGCTGGCCAGGGAGCAATGAGCCATGGCTATTCTTGACTGCCCAGGACGTAAATTTTGTTAAATGAAATTACTGAGAACCTATTATGTTCTACCCGCTCTGCTTGGTGCTAGGTGCTAGGGATAGAGATAAATAAGACAGACCTTGCTATCTAGGATCACACACATCCAGCAATTTAAAAATGCAGAAGGTACAAATTGTCTCTGTACCTTTTGGATGGTCCATATATATGCATTATGGTTAGAGGCTAATTGGGCTTGCAGAGTTTTCTGTTGCTGCACAAACTGAGTGGCTTAAACAATACTCATTTATTAGCTTGCAGTTCTGCAGTTCAGAAGTCCAGGCTGGCTCAGCTGGGTTCTTTGCTTAGGGTTTCACAAGGCCAAAGACAAGGTGTCTGCTAGGCTGGGCTCTTATCTGCAGGCTTTGGGGAAGAATCTGCTTCCAGGCTCACTCAGGTGGTTGTTAGGAAATGTGTCTTTTTGGAGGATGTGATCCAATACATAACAGTCAGCGTCTCCAATATGACTTGTAAGATTTGTGGAGCACCATTTGAGACAGGGATAAAGGTTATACTTTCCCATCTAGCATTTGAAATGTTTCACCATGAAGCATGTTGATCATTTCCTAAGTAAATGGCAGACACCAGGGCCTCTCCTAGGTTTAACAAATCTCTGGATCGTTTTGATTCTTATTCCATTGGATATTGTAGTTAATCCACTTTCCATTCAGCAGTGCTTATTGAGCATCTGATATATCCTAGGCAGCAAAAATGGCACAGAATACTGTCCTCCAGAAGTTGAAAATATAGGTAAGGGCACAATAGGTAATGACCGAAGGAGTAAATAATGTGGGAAAGCTGAAGAAAGATTAAAAAAAACTGCATCAGAGAAACAGAGGGTATCAGAAAGTTAATTCCAGGAGGTAGATAAAAAGCTTTCTCTCCTTTTTTAAATTAGAGAACTTTTAGGTTTACAGAAAAATCATGCAGAAAATTAGTTTCCATATACCCACCCCCCCTTATTAACATTTTGTATTAGTGTGGTCCTTTGTTACAGTTAATAAGAGAATACTATTATAATTGTGCAATTAACTGTGGTTCATGTTTATGTCAGGGCTCACAGTTTGTGTTGTACAATCCTATGGTTTTTGTTTTGTTTTTTAAATTTTTATTCTAGTAACATAATACAACCTAAAATTTCCCCTTTTAACCACATTAAATACATAAATCAATGCTGTTAATTCTGTTCACAATGTTGTGCTGTCATCACTGCCATCATCAAAATTTTATGATTGACCCAAATAGAAATGGTACAATTTGAGCATTAATTCCCTGTTCCCTACCCCACCCTAGCCCATGATAACCTATATTTTAGATTCTTGACTCTGTGAATTTGCTTATTCTAATTATTTCATATCAGTGAGATCATATGATATTTGTCCTTTTGTGTCTGGCATATTTCCCTCAACAAGATGTCTTCAAGGTCCATTCATGTTGTTGCATGCATGAGAACTTCATTCCTTTATACTTCTTGATAATATTCCATTGCATAGACATTTTGTTTATCCTTAAATCTGTTGATGGACACTTGCGTTTCTTCCACCTTTTGACTATTGTGAATAACACTGCTATGAACATTGGTGTATGCTCCAGTTTGCTAATGCTGCTGTTTTGCAAAATACCAGAAATGGATTGGCTTTTATAAAGGGGATTTAATAGGTTACAGAGTTACAGTTCTAAGCTACAGAAGTGTCCAGACTAAGGCATCAACAAGAGGATACCTTTACTGAAGAAGGGCCAATGGTATCCAGAACACTTGTGTCAGCTGGGATGACACACGGCCCTGGGTTGTGTTTCAAAGTGGCTTTCTCCAAAATGTCTCTGGGCTTCTGTCTTTGCTCCTCTCTGTGAGCTCCTGCACTTGCTTCTTTCTTCCAGAGCATTTCTCTCTAAGCACCTGGGGGTCCTCTCAGCTTTTCCAGGGCAAACTCTGGGCTTCATCTCTTCATCTCTTAGCATCTCTAAATGTCTTTTTATTCGCATCTCCCAGTGTCTCCAAGTATCAGCAAGCTTCTGTGTTGGCTCTCGAGTTCTCTTAAGTAATCCAGTGAACCAATCAAGACCCACCCTGAATGGGCGGGGCCTACTTCCATGGAAATAATTTAATCAAAGGTGTCACCATAGTTGGGTGAGTTACATCTCCATGGGAACAATCAAGAGGTTCCACCCAACAAGATTGGGTTAAAAGATCATGTCATTTGTGGGGGACATAATATATCCAAACCGGCTCAATGTACAAATATTTGTTCAAGTCCCTGCTTTCAATTCTTAAGACAAAAATCTCTTTTATTTACTTACTGCTACATCCCTAGTGCAGTAATAGCACAGGACTCAACACGATTTGAAATGACTCATTGCATCAATTTTTTGAGCATCCGCTTTGTACAGGGCCCTCCATGTGGCTGACCAGTGAAGTTTCCAGAGGAAGGTGTGGTCATTGAACCAGAGGGACTGTGGAGGGAGGAGAATAGGGCAGAGGAGGGATGAGAAATCTTGGTGTTTGAGTGAGTGGGAGGGAGAGCAGCTGTGCAGAGTGGTGAAGCCAGAAATGGGAACAGATTGAACAAGGCTTGGGTGTCAAAGACTCATCGAAGGCTTTTAAACCAGAGAGAGTTGTGGTCAAAGCTAAGCCTGTGGCATCAGACTGATGGAGAGGTTGGACAGGGGCCCAGTAACTACCCAGCTTGCAGAGGTAAGAGCCTCACCCTGTCTCTGGACATAGGACTGGGAAAGAAAGCACTAGTGCAAGAGACCCATGAAGGAAGATTGAGTGGAACTCAGCAGCTGAGCGATCTGCTGAAAGTGTACATGGAAATGAGTGGCTATTTATGGGCAGCCATGTATTTGGCTATAAATATATGTACATATATAATTTCAAGAGACCAAGAATGATCAACCGTGAAGCCCAAGTGCAGCCTCTGCTCACAGCCCCTGTACTTTGCCGTTGGAAGCCCTCCATCTGCACGCCACGAAGTCTTTTCACCACATTGTTCACCAATAGCCTTTCGGATTCTACTCAGCAGCTGACCTTTAAGAAACTACCGCTTTTCCAACCTCAAATCTGTGTGAGACTGGATTTTCTTCATATCCTTTCATCACAACACATTGAATGCAGAAGCAGATGTGAGAATCATGCTATCTCACTGAATTATTTGTTTTAGAATATAGTTTTTTTTTAAACATAACTATTTGTG
This sequence comes from Bradypus variegatus, assembly GCA_004027775.1. NCBI lineage: Eukaryota > Metazoa > Chordata > Mammalia > Pilosa > Bradypodidae > Bradypus > Bradypus variegatus. Next base: position 8,435 of record PVKY010005785.1, read on the forward strand.
CCAACCTACAGTGAATTTATTATTGTTATTTTTAAACGAATTCATATTTATTTTAATTCCTTCTCAGTTTTAATTTCAAATACAGTAAATATCAACAGGCAAAAGCTCCTTAGGGTCCTCAGTCATTTTTAAGATTGTAGGAAGACTTCGCGACCGAGCGGTGTGAGCACAGCTGTGAACCAGGAACTGTGTATTGGACCCTGTTCCCAGCTCTCTGTGTCTGTGTTCCCCATTTCATCCATTTTACAAATGAGGAAATGAAGGTGCTGAGAATTGAGTCCCAGGCACGAGTCTCATAGCTCAGAGGTGGCAGTGCCAGCAAGGCAGGAGGTCCCGGGCTGAAGTCGCTGTTCCCCAGGATGGGAGGAAGGTTCATGGCTGAGAGAAAGCCATCTATACGGGTCTGCGTCCTCATGTCGTCGCCCTCGTGGGCAGCAAGCACGCCGTGGCAGTACCACCCTGGCTGGGAGCCACCTCTCCACAAACCCTCCTTCCTCAGGCCCAGGAAAGAAGGCCTGGGTGTGCTAAGTGGCAGCAGGGTGCTTGAGAAGTTGAGTGTCGTTCATGTGTGGTAGCATGTCCAGTTCCGGCACCTGCAGCGTTTGTGGCAGGGAGGCGCTTCGTCTTCACAAACAGCCCACGTTTTGCCACTTGAGCAGGGACTTCAGAGCGAAACAGCTCTGAGTACTGGCTGTAACCAAACCGAAGATGTGAACAAATTACTCGTCTTCTCTTAGCCTCAGCGCACCCTTCTGTATAATTGGGCAATATCGTCTTGACAAGGTGTTGTAAGGATTAAGTGAAAGAATGAATGGAAAGCCCCTCCCTCAAAGCCTCCCTCACAGCCAGGTTTAAAAAGATTATCCATGCATCTGGCACACAGGTCAGGAGGTTCAAAAGGGTGTACAGTGAAAACTGAATCTCCCCTGCTCTCCTCCCCAGGGGAAGTGTTATCAACAAATCTCTTACATAGCCTTCCAGATATAGATGTATAGTGTGCGTGTGTAAATAGGTAGTCTGGTTTTTAACATATATAAAAGACAGCATCCTGCACACAGCTTTTCTTATTTTAGTACATAAAGCCAATTACTTAATTTTTTATACAGCTGTATAGTACTCCACTCTAGGGATATACCAACATTTATGTAGCCTGGCCTCTAATCATGAACACTGAGATTGTTCCCAGCCTTGCTTATGCGTGGGCATGTGTAACTGAGGGTGAAATTCCTGGGGGACAGTAAGTGCTAGGGCAGAGGGCATGTGCATTTGTAATTTTGAAATATTTTGCCAAATTGCTCTCCCGAGAGGCTGTGCTAGTCATACTCCCCATGGCTCTCTCGTCTCTCTCAGTGAGGAGAGAAGGAGCTGTGTCTTGGGCTTTAGAAATTGAGGAGCATTCTGATTCTGATACGATACTAACACTGACAGCTGGGAAAAGAAGAAAGCTTCTGGAGATTATCTCCCAAGCCTCAGTGCACAGGGAGAAGGAAATCGGCTACCAGCAGGTGGCTGACGCCTTTACCCTTTAGTCGTTGTTCCGTTCTATCTGTTCATTTCCCAGTAAGACAGTCACTCCAGGTGGCTCACTGAAAGTGAGATCTAGGCCAGTGCTTTTAGTGACTCCATCTGCGGGCCTTGGAGGATTTTTCAGGGCGCCACACAGGAGGAGTGCCCATCTCCACATCCCCAGACCCCCTTTGCTTGCTAAAGGCTCTGGCCAGTCCTCCTGAAGAGTGAGGAGCCATGACGTTAGTGCAATGTTTGCTTTGAAGGGGGCTGTTTGCCCTGTCCCTCTGTTTCTCTGTCTCATTCTCGATAAGTAAAAGTGAACAAATTATGTCAACAGATGGGTGAACCCAAGTGCCGAGTTCTTTGTCCCCTCTGTGATTAGAGCAGTGGTGTCCATTTCACTGGCCCTGCTCCCATCTGGAGCAACAGCTGGGCTTGCAGACAACTCCTATCTCTGGGGGCCAGAGAAAGTCCAGGCAGCCCCATCGAGCTGAGCGGGGAGAAGGATGTGGCAAACAGAAGCTTCCCTGCAGCCACTGCTCCGATGAATTTGGAGATGTCTGAGCTACCCTTCCTGGAGCTGAAAGAAGGCTTTTTGTTGCAGGTATGGTTTAAACATGGCTTGGCAGGTGGCATACATGGGAAACAAAGAACTTTTAGTTCAACAATATGGTATTAAAAAATCTGTAATTCTCCAAACAATCTATGTCAAGAAAATAAATTAATACAACAGAAACAGGATGTTATTTGTTCTTTGGATAAAAATAAAAAAACTATGGGTGAATGATAGTATATATTTCATAGCAACATTAAAAGTTGTAATTGACAACCACCGAGACTGAACTAAGTTTCAAGAGGTAGCCTGAGGACTGCATCTGCCTTGTTCACTGCAAACCCCACATCTGCACTCAGAGGCATTTAATCTTGGTCCAACAGTGAATGAAGGGTAGGAATATGGAAGCTATGTGCAAGGTTAAGTTAAAAACAATGTAAAACAGTATTCTGTAATTGCAACAATATAAACATGTTCATTTTGGATAAAAGTTGAAAATAATGAGCCAGTGTGAAAATAGTTATTCTGTTTGCAGTGTTGCATTTTGTTGTTGAACATTTTGTGTTGTTATTACCCGCATACATACCCTGAACCTTTTTGGGTATTTTTTTCCCTAATCATGCCCCTCCTCCATTAAATTTTAATATCATGGATATACTGTCTGTTTTATATACTCTGTGTATAACTGTGCTTTATAAATAAAAAGGGTGAGAGGTTTTCATCCTCAAGAACATATTTTTTGCCCTCCTCCTTCCTCCCCCTCCACCACTGAAAATGCCTGCGACAGGGGTCTGGATTCTAGGAGGTGGACACCTTTTGTCTTGCTCTTTAGTTTGCTGTGTAGAAATGGTTGAGCCCTGGGCATGCCTTTAAGCCTCTCTGACTTGGGTCATGGAGCTCACATGGTCACAGAGAAACAGGACACTAAACAAAAGGGAAAAAGTGACCCAGACATCCAGGGCGGCTGCTGCTGTGGGCTGGACGGGGACCCAGATGGTCCCCCTGTGGGGTGGGGTGCTGTGGGCTGCCTGGCTTTCCTCCCGGGTACTCTCCTTTGCAAGATGGCTTCTCTTAAAAAACAAGCACCACATTGGTGAGGAATTGGCAAAAACCCTGCTGGACAAGGTCCGTGAGAGTGTTGGGCCCTGAGCAGTCCTTCCCTGAGATACCCTTTCTCCGCAGGGTCTCCGCTGACCACAGGGCACAGACAACCTGAGAGGTTGCTTTCTCAGTTCTCCCAGGGTGGTGCTGAACTGGGAGCATTCTTGATGCACAGGAGAGAGTTCATTCATTACCTGTAGTAGATATCTTGGGACATTGGGCTTAATTCTCTCCGGAAGATGGTGAGAAGGGCTGCTCTAAGGGGATTGCCTCAGTGGCTGGAACCCGATGGGGAGCCTGAGGCTGAGCCTCCGCAGACCTCCTCTTCTGTCCCCTTTCGTGCACGAGGAAGAGTGAGGCTAACCTGGAGTTGCTTGCCGCCCCTTCCCCAGCCTGGTGGCCTTAGCCCACAAGGTGTGGCAGAGCACAGACTCAGAGCCAGAGCCCTGGACTCTGCACCCACACCCCATGTGACCTGGTGCTGATTGCCCAACACCTCCCTGCCCGGTTTCCTAACATGAAAAATGCCAACAATAATCCTACCTAAGGCTGTTGTAGGGATTAGATATTTAACATGTAAAGCACTTAGAACAGTGCCCTGCACACAATAAATACTCAAAGCAACCATAAATTATAGTTAATGTCTTCCTCATTAACCTCTGAGCTTCTGTTTTCTTAACCTGCAATCTACAGAGATCATGGGGGGCATGTGGTAGGATTGTATTTTCTGGCTTCATGGGTGAGTGAAGTCATGTGAATGGTTTGGCCAGTAAGATGTGAGCAGAAATGATGTGCTTCCCTCCAAGCCAAGCATTTAGTTGTCAGTGCCCCACCCTCCAGAGCACACTTTTCCTTTGGCTCACTTTCAGGATGGCGGCTGCTCTGTTATCTGGGTTCCTGGGAGTGACAGTGATGCGAATGACACCATCCCCCAACTGAACCACTGTTCACGTATTCTCTGTCCTTAAAGCCACTGAGATTTGGGGGTTGTATGTTTCTGCAGCGTAACCTAGCCCATCCTGATTTAAATAGTCATAGCCCTGTCAAGCTTGGTGGCAATGATGAAATTTTGTATGTAAAACGCCCAGCACAGTATTCAGCACAGAGTCACTCATTTCATTTGTCTCCCTCCCCAACCAGAATTCCCTGCTGATTCTTTGCAACAAGTGTTGCTTCATCTTTCAACAAGATTTCATGTGCCTTGACCCCTTACCTCCTGCTCTTTAACTTCTTTGGGAAGGCAGAGCCTGTTGTCCTGGAGGTAACACCCACGGCGGAGTCGCCCAAATCATTTGTCCAAGAGCAGGTGGTTCTCCATTAGTGGAGCTGGTTATCAGTCTCAGTAGCGTCTGTCAAGTTGCAATAATTCTGCTTCCCTGGCCTCGAGAGGCTGCAGTCTGCTGAGAACGAGGCCATCAATCATGGAAGCTAAAGTACCTTCTCTTGCCTCAAGCGTGCTTAACTGTTTGGTGCATTAAGTAAAAAGGCTGGAGCATGTGGAGACACTGAAACGTTTTTCTGCCCCCGGGTCTGCTTGGATTCCTCTTCCCCTTCTAGGTTTAGGCTGCAGAATACAGGTGGACCAAATGGAAGGGAATCCTGGTGTTTGTTGCTCAAGTGGGACTTGAGCACTTGAGAGGGTTCTGTGGCACCACTGCTCATGACTCAGGTGACCCCAGAAGCGCATTTGTGAATCAGGTAGTCCCGTGGAATGCCATCGGGGGGCTGGGGAACATGTGGAAGGGAGGCTGTGGTGCCGCCACTGTGGGGTGAGCTCAGGTGTACATGGGCTGGCCCTCCCTTCATGGGAAGCTGGTTAAGTCAGGTCATGCCTAGGTTGGAAACCCATGAGCATTATGTGACCTGGACATCCTCATCCCTTCCCTGAGCCTCCCCCTGGGGCCATGTCTTCAGTCTCCTGCAGGATAGCTGGGGTGGGGCCACGTGCCATCCAGCCGACTAACCCATAAACCCAGAAGGCGGGTGTTTGCACTATTCTTGCAGGCGTACTGAAGGTTTGAATCCTTTTCACAATAAAAAGCTGAAAAACAACCAAAAATTAAATAAATGCATGGATAGTGAACAATAGACACGATTCTTAATCAGTTGCATTTTAAATTTAAAACAGGGGATGTCAGACTTATTAAATGAATAGATATAAAGCCAGAAACATCTGGGGAATGCATCGTCTGATAAGCCACTCATCTAGAATGGTCTGCACTTCAGTTTTAGAGGTCATGCTCATTTTACTTTAAATTAACAGTTTGATTTGGCTGCTTAATAAGGAGGTTCAGTTTGTTTTCCATTTGAAATATCTAAAAGGTGGACGCCTCTGCCCCCTGAGGGCTTCCTGATTTGACGCCATCACAAATCAGGGGGCCGCGCACAACGTCATAGCCTGTGCTTTCACCCGGGAAAGCCCCGTCGGGGACCGTTGTTGCAGCTCTTGAAGCTGCGCCACATCCGTGACGTTAAATATCATTGAAATCCTTTGTCATTTTGATTTCCAGAGAGACCTGGATCCAGCAGATTTGACAAAAACCTTTAGTGTTTTTCCAGATTATTAAAAATATATATCCCTACTCATTAGAAGTTCAAAGAACTTAAAATGAATAGAGTGGAAATCCCCCTCTTCAAAGTGGAGGTTTAGGATCAGGAGTTTCTGCTCTGTCTTTATTTGATGACAGTGGCAACAAAGACAAAATATCAACAACTGCAGAGCGGCTGAGATCTTCCCAGTGCTGCTTAAGTGCTTTTCATTTATCATCTCATTTAGTCTTCATGACAACTCTATAAAGTAGGTAAGGTTTGTTTTTTTTTTAAAGCAATTTTATTGAGAGATGTTCACGCACCATACAAACCATCCAAAGTGTACAATCACCGGCTCACAGCATCATCACATAGTTGTTCATTCATTACCATGATCAATTTTAGAACATTTTTATTACTTCAGAAAAGAAATAAAAATTAAAAATTAAACCCAAATCCTTCCATACCCCTTATCCCCCCTCCCCCATTATTGACCCATATTATTGGTATGGTACACTTGTTACTGTTGAATGAATATTAAAATATTGTTCACTATAGTCCCTAGTTTGCAATAGGTACATTTTTCCCTTATTATTAACTCCTTGTAATAGTGTTATACATTTTTTCTAGTTCATGAAAGAACTTTTTAATATCTGTACAGTTAATCACAGACATTGTCCACCTCAAGATTTACTATGTTATATACTCTCATGTTTTAACTTCCAACTTTCCTTCTGGTGACATACATGACTCTAAACTTCCCATTTCCACCACATTCAGACACCATTCAGCATTGTTAATTATTTTCACAATGACATGCTACCGTCACCTCTATCCATTTCCAAACCCTTAAGTTCAACCTATTTAAACATCTGCACATATTAAGCAATTGCTCTCCATTCTTTAGTTTCATTCTATATCCTGGTAACCTATATTCTAGATTTTAACTCTATGAGTTTACGTATTATAATTAGTTCATATCAGCAAGATCATACAATGTTTATTCTTTTGTGCCTGACATACTTCACTCAAGATAATGTCTTCAAGGTTCATTCGTGTTGTCACTTGCTTCTGGATTTCATTCCTTCTTACTGCTGAATAAATATTCCAATGTATGTATATACCACATGTTGTTTATCCCTTCATCTGTTTATTCTTCACACCAACCCTAAAAAGTAGGTGTTTATTTTTTGTTTTAAACTTTTTATTTTGAAATAATTTCAAACTTACAGGATGATTGCAGAAATAACACAAAGTCTGTACAGAAAACTCCAACATAAACTGACCCCTATGCTAAGATCTACCACTTTTAACATTTTGCCACCTTTGCTGTGTCATTCTCTTTGTCTGTCTATTTCTATGTTTTCTGAACATTTGAAGGTAGGTTGTGTACACCCACCATGTTCCTTGAACACATAAAAGTAGGTACTGCTTTTACCATTGCTTTGTGGTTGAGGAAACTAAACCAAGAAGGCAAATTAACTTTCGCAAGGTCTCACAGTAATGGCTGAGCTGCCTTTGGGGGCCCTGTTCCTCCTCACTGGCATTGAGGAACTTTATCACAGTTGTGTCAATTCAACTGGGTCAGAATACACTGAAAGAAACATCCAAAATAACTGTCTGCCTCTCTGGGGCCCTCTCCCATCTTGGTCATAGGTTAGCCCCCATTTTCTGCTTGTGTGTTGTAAAACCCAAGAGAATAGGACATACTTTTCAGCCCTCAGCCCAGCTTAGCACCCAGCAGGTGCTTAATCAAGACTTATTTTGGGTGCTTAGACTGGGTGGCATGTGACTGTTGCAGTCAGGGGTCGTATGTCTGGGCTGCACAGACGTATGTTCTGGCTGCAGCTGGGTCCTCAGTTTCCACCTTGTATCCAAGGGGAAGTCCTCACTCACCCGTCCAGCACCTGCACCGACGTGGCTAGGACAGCTGGAATTGGCCAGGCCTCTCTTCCACAGGGCTGGCTCGTGCTTCCTCACAGCATGGTGGTCCGGGGGTAGCTGGGTGAGTGTCACAAGAGACAGGAAGCGGAAGCTGCGAGTCACTTAAGGCTCAGAAAAAGGCAGCGTTACTCTGTCCTATTCTGCTGGCCAGAGAAGTCACAGAACCTGCTCAGGTTCAGGGGTGAGGACATGGACCCCACCCCAATGGGAGGCACGTCGGAGAGTCTGGCCGTCTCTAACCTCCCCCGCTGGCCCTCCGGGGTCTCGCCCTGGCCTCGCTCTCCCTGCGTGTGCCACCCTCATTCCCAGCCTCTGCACTCAGCGTTCCTGCCTGGAGCCCTCCTTTCCGGCCCCCTTCACCTACTGGCTCCGGCTCATCACTTCAGTGTCCGCTCAGACAACCCCTCCTGAGAGGCCTTCTTGGACATCACCAGAAGGAGGGATGTCATCTGGCTAGAGCCAGACAGGGGCTGTCCACTACAGGTGTCCAGGGGCCAGCCGCCTTGCTGGCATCTTACCACCGTATCAGCCTCTGTCTTCTCTGGTTCAAGGAAGCATCCAGGTCTGAAGTCAGGGTAGATGTTGAAGGAGATGAGTCTTGTGCATTTAATGTGTTTTCTGTGTCTCAACAGCTTCTTCCTGGGGAAAGGCTCATTCAGTCAACACACTGAGTGCCTGCTGTGTGTCAGGTCCCATGCCTGGGGCTAAGGCCATACCAGTGAACATGCCACACAGCCTCTGCCTTCATGGGGCTTCCTTTCTAGTCGGGGAGACAGTAAGCAATAAACGTATCCTATCGAGGGGTGGCGATGCTGCGA
>PVKY010005786.1:0-16894 GCA_004027775.1 Bradypus variegatus
ATAAGCTTTCTCCAGCAACGGGTCCCCAACATGCCTTGCCCAGCAGGTATAAAGGTCATTGCTGCGCCTGTAGGTGTGCCTGCCTCAGATACCCAAGGACGATGGGATGGAATGCAATGACTGCTAATCATAAAGATCTCCACACCTAAGTCCAGCAGGCTCACTTGGCTGTACTGGTCTGCAGCGTTCAGCTCACTGTCATGGCAGCCCTGACCAGCACCACCTCTTGGCCTTCCCATAGGTGCAGGAATTGAAGGCCAAGGAACCTTCCTTCTCTCCCTCTCCAAGAGCCTCTGCAGACAATGGAACAGTCCAGATAAGGGAAACCACATAGGTGTCCCAGGTTCAGTTAAAATAGAATTTTAAGATAGATTTTCAATAATTTCCCTGGAGATGGAAAGTTCTTTTTTTTTTTTAAGCCATCTCAAAACCAGCAAACTTACTTGATTTCCTCAAATCAGTAAAAGGTTGTTTCTAATGTACTCACCCGTTTACTTTGTTAGATAGTTATCGCCCATCATTTGAAATCCTGAGCATTTTAATGCTAGTGAAACTCAGCTAGAAAATGTAATTACACTGTTAATAAACTGAAGAAGCATCCATTGATAAACACTTTGCTGCTGGTGGTAATACTGTAACTGAGTATTCCTAAAGAGGAACTCCTATTGATTATAGGTAACAAGTAACTACATATGTTTTTATGCCGGGCAAAAGCCTTTAGGTCTAAAACAGGGAGGTGTTGGCAGAGAATGTTTGAATGTAATTCCCTACACATGTGGAGAAATTCACACCAGATTGGAAAGAAAAAGCAGGAGGGTGAAACAAAATAATCTGCATTTAAATGTAGGTCAATGAATTGTATCTGAAACAAGACATTTAATGTTTACATGTAGAAGCTCTCTCAAATGTTAAAAAGCCAATCCAATACAATCATTTTTTATTCAACATTTGAAGAAAATTAAGACATGCTAGCTAAACATGAAACCAATTAGAATTTGCAGAATATGCTTACATTTTTTTTCCTAGGTAACCAGTCTGTGGACAATGCTTTTAAAAAACTCCTTTTAAAGGAGATATGACCTTTCCAATTTTTCAATTCCTGTTAAACAGAGGTCACTTTAGGTACTTTTTAGTACCCACCCTATTATTTTAGAAGTTTTTTTTAAAAAAAAAATATATTCTATTATATGAAATAATTCACCCCCTCCCAAATTCCCAATCAGAACTAACCAAGTCCCACGAATCCTAATTAAGTACATGAACAACAGAAACCCACAAAAATCCAAACCAGCACCCTACCAAAAACATTACTTATAAAAATACTTTTCCTGGAAGACAGTTCAACCTCTCTGGAAACACAGAAGTATACAGATAACATTCTGAGTTGCCATCTATCTCTTCAGAGCACCAGCAACCCCCTCCTGCCCTCCAGCACACACGACCCTCACCATCAGTAACTAACTAGATATTTTCTGCCACCCTGGTTTAAATTAACTTGGATATTACTGTCTGGCTCCGGTTGGGAGTGAGAACAGGAGGTGAAAAGCAGAAACCCTAACCCCACCTCGCAAACCCCAGAAAAGCACAGGCCAACCCCAGCGCCACTGACAGGATACAGCACTTTCCAGTTAGTTACAGAGCCAGGATCTGGTCTGCTCTGGAAAAAGGAGCCATTTCTCCCAAATACTCCAGAGGCTAAAACAAAATCTCCAAACACTGTAGAGTGTCACACTACACATGCTCTTGAAAAGAAATCCCCTGCTTTTAGATAGAGCAAGCATTCGATCTTCACGATCTCTTAATGGTTATCTGTAAGCAAAATTATCAATCAAAAAGGAAAGCAGGATACAAAGGCAGTGTTTGCAGAAACTACAACTTTGGAGTGACTGAACGGCGCTTCTGGGGCTGGAGAAGCATAGGCGTTCACTCACGTGTTTCAAATCCGGCTGGCGAACTAAACAGGGTAAAGGCAAATTCCTCTCCCCAGACGTGCAGACAGCCTCCCAGACTCATCGCCGCCAACTCTGACCAACTCCGCCACCACCACCGCGTTTCAGCAACTGCTTTGCCTATCTTGTACCTATAGGCATCGGGGTCATCTATTGATTCCTAAATTCTGCAGGTTCCCAAAAAACTCCCCCTCGAGTCCTTAATTTCTCGTGGTATCAGTTTGGCCTTCTCTGCAGGATAATATTTAGCTGTAAGAGCTTCCTTGAGAAACTCCAGTTACAAGGGACAAAGACAACCCCTTTATTCCTTAGCAGCATTACACACACACACACACACACACACACACACACCTGCCATACACTTAGGCAAGGGAAAAGACAGCATTACACACACACACACACACACACACACACCTGCCATACACTTAGGCAAGGGAAAAGACGAGAAATGCCAAGCCATACAGCAGCCGGGTGAACATAAGAGAAAAAGTTGTTTTCAGCTGTGTGGCGAATCTTTCCTCCCAGTAATGAGTGAGACCAGAATAAACTCACCTTTGCCTTTTGGGGACTGAGTGCTCAACTTCTATGACTTTCCCATGCAGTTCCACTTTACCTGCAGACAAACAAGCGGTGGGAGACAGTTGGCGGGGTTCAGCGGCTGGCCCGGCCCGAAGGATGAGCACATACAGCCTAACCGGCGACAGAGTGGCCTCAGGGGAGCCCGAATGACCGCAATCCCCGGGGCGCTGCTCAAGGCAGAGAGGGAATTCGGACACCGCGCGTGTGGGAAGCTGACCACCCCATTCAGTTGTGTTGCGTTGTTTACCTTACAGATGGGTGGGAAGGGGAAATCAATGGATCGGGCCACCACTTCGGTAATATTTTACCCCACGCCCAGGCCCCACCCCGCCACCTCAGGGGGGTCACCCAACCCACAACATCCGCAAGATGAACGCAGCCCCCCTTCCCATCTCCCATATGACATGGCTTTCTTGGGGGAGCGGGGAGCCGGCCCCTCTCTAGGATTCCATCTCAGACCCGCCGGGAACTCTTTGCAGTGGGATTAGGGAGGAAGGGAATGGCGGGAAGGGGTCGGGGAGGCGCAGGACAGAAGAAAGCGAACGCCCGGAGCTGCATCTCAGCCCAGGCTGAACACCGCGCGAACGACGGCGCGGCGCTTGCAACACGACCGAGTTGATAAAGGGGAAAGTGAAAGGCTCCGGGCTCACAGAGGGACCCCAGTACAGCCTTCCGTGTTGGGCGTCCCGCCCGAAACCCGCCACCCCGCCAAGCACCGTCTCCCGCTGTCGCCGAGCCGACCTGGGCACCGCCAGTCCCCGCACCCCGCGCCGCCAACCCCGGAGGCCGCAGCGCCGCTCCAGGTCCCGGAGAGCGCGGACTGCCCGGCTGTGATGGGGGCTCCCTCCCTGGCGACAACCGGCCGCCCCCGCCCACCTGCCCCTCGGGTTGGTCGGGCAGGGCGAGGCTGAAAATGGAAACCAGGTCGCACTCGTTCTCCTCCCGCGGGGTTGAGAGGAATCGCGGCGACGCCTGTGCGGAGCTCTGGCGCCGCGGCCTCTCTCCGTAGCGACTAGAGGCCCCTTTCCTTTCTCCCAGCGATAGGCTCTGAGGCGAGGAGGGGGTGCGGACGGCGAATCCAGCGCCATAAATAATGACCAGAAGGAGGAAGGAGAAGCGGGCGTTCGCAGTCGGCCCCCAAGGCCCGGCATGCCGGAGCCCGGAGAATGCGCCTGGGCCGGGCGGGGCGCGGTGAAAGCGCGGAAGGGGGTCCAGTGCTGGCGGCCGCGCGCCCCCACTCGCGCCCACGAACTCTGCAACCAGTCCCCGCACCCCTCCTTGTCTCGGCCAGGGCTTTCCTGACAGCGCGTTGCCCTTCACCCAGCAAACCACAGGCAGAAAGGAGGAGAAGACGCAGGGGGGAGCAGAGTTGGAACCAAATCTTAAAAAAGCACCCGGACCCCACGCGTGTGGGAGCTCGGGCCTCACACCCTCCGCCGTCCGCTTCCAGCCCTCGCTGGGCCTGGGCCCGGGCGCAGACGCCTGGGCAGCGGCCGCCGGGCCTGGCTCTGGGCACCCGACCGCGGCAGGTCCGGGCCCGCAGCGCAGGACTGGGGCAGACGCCCCGGCGGGGCCGTGCCAGGGCCGCGGTCAGGGCCCACCTGAAAGCGTCTCGATGGCCTTGAGGGCCCAGCTCTCGTCCGGGCAGTCCACGAACGCGTAGCCGGTCTTCACCAGGAAGGGTCCCGACACCGGAATCTTGGCGTCCTTGAAGATACTTTCTAGGTCCGAGGGGACGGTGTTCTCGCTGAGGTTTCCAATATACAGTTTGTTCATTGTGAAGATCGATTGTTTTAAAAAATTAAGAGAAAAACGAAAAATTAAAACCACCCACGGCGAAGGATGGATCCGGAGGTTTTTGTTCCTCTCGTCTTCTCGCCTTTAAAATACACATACACTGTAAAAACCAAGGACAAGAACGAGGAGCAAAAAATCAGATCCGAAGGTTCCTGTTTCTCCTTTACTAGGTATTAAAAAAAAAAAAAGGAAAGAAAAAAAGAAAAAGCCTTGCTACAACCCAAACCTATCAACGAGTCTTCCTAACTCTGAGTAGGAGGCGGGATTAACGAGAGAAAGGAGGAGGGGTGGGGGGGAAACTACTTTTTGTCTCTTCCTCCCCAACCCTTTTGGCTTCGGCCAGCGGACTGTGAAAATATCACACTACGTGAGGGTAAGCGCCGCCTCCCCATAAAAAACCCCGAAGAGTGACTGGCAGGAGGGAGGGGAGAGGGGAAGGAGGGAGGAAGGAGTAGGAGGCGGAAAAAATCCGCTCCGAGTGTCCGGCTTTTTGAATGAGCCACGTGTTCAAACTACAAATCAACGTCTCACGTGAGGAATCCCAGCGCCTCAATTAGAGTGGGTTTCGGGGGAAAAAAAAGAGAGAGGGGGAGGGGAAACGAGATTAGGCGAAGGACCCTGAGAAAGGGGAGGAGGAAGAGGAAAAAAATGCTAAAGGAGCCGCAGCCGGGGCGCAGTGGGGAGCAGAGTGTCACAACGAGAGTTTAGAAAGGGTTATCTGATAGGGGCGGATCCTAGGGGGAGGGGGTGGTCGGAATTTTTTTTTTTAAAGAGGAAGGGGTAGGGGTGCTAACTAGGCGATTCCGCAGCTCTAGTTATCAGAGTTTTAATCATTCGATTTTCTAAAATAGGAAATTAGCAAAACCAAAGAGTCACAAATCCCGAACTCGCCTTGTGGCTTTGATGACAGTATGAGTGCAACCTCGGCAAAGCCGCGAGCACATTTCCAGGGTTGGTAGGGGCGGAAACGCAGCGAGGGGGTGGGGTGGGTAGGGAGGGGAGAGACACGCACAAGCGCCCTACTTTCTCCAGCCTTCCCCGGACGGAGCACCCGGGAAGTGGGGGCGCGGGCCGCTGGGGCGGTGGGGGATGGGAACCGGCGGCGTCCAGGGCCGGTGTCTGGGCGACACCTCCTCCGCCTCCGCTCGCGGTGGCTCTGGGCGACACGTTTGCTATTGGTTGCCCGGTTCAGAGAAGGCTCCGGGATAAATGAGGCCGGGGGCGGGCGCGGCCGCAGGTGGGGGAGGGGGAGGCTGAGGGACGGAGGTTTTTAGCGTGGGGAGGGGATGGTCCGGGTTTTGGAGGCCGGAGGAGAGAAGTCAAAGTGGGAAAAGTCGGTACTTAAAGGGAAACCATCTCTTCCTGTAGGTCCGGGCGGGGTGGGGGGGCGGTTAGTGGGCGAGGGCTGTACTTATATTTAAATAATTTTAGTTGTAGAACTTGGAAATCGTAAAACGGGAGGACAGCTCTGCGTTACCCCTAGGTGGTAATTGCGCTTGAGAAATTGTCCGAGTGTGTTTTTGCCTCTTTTCTGCCCGCATTTGGCCATGAGAGCCATTCATGATTTTCCCTGCGTGTAACGAGTACAATGGTGGGTCTGTGGGGGAGGGTCTGGGCCCAGTGGAGCCTTTAGGAGCCAACGAATTGTGGACTAGAGACGATGACTACGGAAACGAAGGCAGAACGAGGTTCTTGTGGAAATCTCCAAGTGTCGCTTAATACTTGTATACTCTACTCAAAGATTTAATTTGCACCAGACCCTTGCTGTATATTTTTACAGGTATTCCATGGAAAAGTTAAAATGTTAATTTTTTAAGTGATTGAAATTCTACCTAACATGGAAATATAAACAGTAATTTTTAATGACTTGGTACTCTTCTTGGTAGAAAAACGTATAGTGGAATAGAAAAAATATTGTGATTTACACTAAAAACATCTTAATAACTGTTGACGTAGTTCGTTTCTTTGTCAAACAAAACAGTGCATGACATTTAAACCTATGTATTTTCCAGAAGTAAAAGATGAATGGCAGATTATTTTTTAAAGGGGTGGGAGGATGTATTGCATGATGTAAAGTTTCTGCATTTTGTCTTTTAAAAGGAAATTTTATAATTTTGTGTTATTAAGTAACCGGAAGGTGTCAGATCATCCATTTTAAATACAACTCTTCTAACAGGTTTTTTTTTTCCCTTTCCTGCCAAGCAAATTCAACTTTTTAAACGTAAACTCACTTTCACAATATTTTTATTCACGTTTAATTTAGTGAAATGCTTTTTACTTTATGAGATCAGGGGGACAAATGTGTTCTTGTGTGTTTAGAAATGTATTAATGAGCTCTATCTTGAAAGAACATCTTAGTGGTGAAATTTCTCCTCTTTAAGTTTATGGTTTATGATTAGGTTTAACTTTTTAAAAGAGCTTTCATTTTTTTTCATGTTTTTTTTTAAGATAACCTTCGTTCTAAAAAAATGTGTATATGTATTCTTATGACTTCTTACGCAAAGTGTAAATATCAAATTATAAATTTATTTTTTATGTACTTGCATGTGGTCAAAAGCTATTTGGAGAAATAGCTTCATTCATTTAGTAAGATTTGCTTTTCTAAGTTCCACTTAAATTTTGTAAACTAACCATTTAATTCTTTTAATATTTTTCATAAAGAACAAATTTTATATGTTCAGTCTAATTTCCAAAGTCAGTTGGCTTCTGGATTGTTAACAGTATTTGCTCTTATTAAAATTGAGAACCAAGGAAATATCTATTTCTAAACTCTGGTATAAATTGTTTATTTTTCATAAATACTAGCCCATGGTTGTCTGTCACTGTCAAACACATCTAACAGCTGGAATTTAAAACAAGTGTGTGCTACTTAGAAATATGGTCCTGGGACACTTGTGAACTTAATCTGTGTATTATTATAGCAAACTGGATACTCCGTGTAGGACCTTTAAAACAAGCTAGTTACCGAAGCTGAGACGCCAAAAAAGGGAGGTGGACACAATCCACCCCACTTGGAATCCTCCAAGCATTTGGGAGATAAGTATAAACTCAATGACTGAGTAAAAAGAGGATGGATAATTGTTTTTTATTGGCACTTCAATTACAAAAATGTATCGGGTAGATAAAGAATGGATATATAATCAATCTAATTTACAGCCTTTTAATTAGTTTCACACCAGAAATTAACTGTTTATGGGTTACTCCAGGTACTTCCTGAAACAGTTGTAGCTCCTAATTAATGTTAATTCCACGAAGAAAAGACTCCCAGGTCGGTTACTGTTGCTGTAGCCGTAAGTTATCGGTGAAGGTTGGGCAGGCAAAGGAGGATGAAAGGGCATTGCTATCCCTCCTTCCTCCGGGCTGGAGCCAAAGCCCATCACGCGGGTGGGCACACAATGCCCGCCGCGTCGCCTGAGCCTCATAGGAGGTATTTTAACTCGCTCTTTCTCCTTCAAAACAGCTTTCCTGGACTCTGATCTGTTTAAACCAGAAGGCATGATAAGTGGTATTCTGACTCGGCCCTCTCTCCGAATCTGCCTTCATTTATTTTTGTTTGAAATAAAAAAAAATGGTGCCCCAGGAGATGAGAAGATGGGGTTGTTTCCCTTTTCCTCTGGGTCTGCCCCAAGAAAGAGGGCGGGATCCTCGCAGCAGACCAGGGGAAGGTCCTTTGTTGCCGCCTGCTCGCCCACAGGGCCGCCCTTCTCCCAGCTCTAACGCGGGACAGCCGGCTTCTGGCTCTGCCTCGGGTTCTGGGCCTCCCCGCGGGGCCACATGGCCGGGTTAGATGTGAGAGCCTGGGAAAGCTTCGATCTTCTCCGCGCGGCCCGACCCTTCCTGAGGCCCTGCTGCCCCCCACGGGCCGCGGGGACGGACCAGGCAGCGTATATTTAACGACCCTCCCGCACCTCCGCCTTCATTTTTTGTGGGTGCAAGGGGCACCCTGGCGCTCGGGGATGCTTAGTACCCACGCAAAAAAGGGCAAAAAGCCCTCGGTGAACCCCGCGCCTCTGCCTGGGGCGGGACCGGACTGCGAGACCCTAGCATAGGGCGCGCAAAAGCGGCCCCGGGGCGGGGCTCCCGCGCTCCCCGGAGCGGACTCGCCGAGACCAAGTTAAGCAACCGGCGTCGAGAAAGACACCGCCCCTGGTAGGGGACGGGGTGGGGATGGGCTTCTCCCTCGCACCCGATTGGTGGAAGGAGAGCCTATCACCGTCGGATGCCTCCGCCGGATTCGTTTGCTGGTATCCACTCATTGGCCTCGAAGCCATCCTCGTATTTCCATCTTTCGTGGCGCGAAAATAACCCTTTGCTTCCTCTCGATGGTTTTGTTTTATTGAGGGGTGGAACTGGGTTTCCCTGTTCTTGCTTACATTTTTCCCTACCCTTTAACTGCTCGCCTTCAGCCCAACCACCGAGGATGAAAGAAGGAAGTAACTGGAAGGAGGGGGTAGAAAATAGTTCTGCGGTGCGCATGGAGCCCGCCCCTAGGGCTGGCCGCGTGGTGCGCACAGACCACCACCCCCACTTCCCCCAACGCCCAGCAGCCGGAGGTCGTGGATTTGCGCCATGCTCAGCAGCTGGAGTTACATCTTCGTTTCCCGGCCCGTTTCCAACATCTTAGGATATACACTTTCAATTAAAAAAAAAAATATATATATATATATATATACATATATGTATATACACATTTCTAGATGCTTGGACTTTCCTAAGCTTCTAGAGAAATCGACTCGCTCTGGCCCCTGTCTTTCTAATCCTCTTTGTGGTCCCAAGGGTTGTTTTTAAGCAAAACTAAACAACCCCTAGGGAAAAAAAGTAAACGAAAAATTCTGGGTAAAATCAACTATGCTGAGACCACGTTTTCGTTGAAGCTGCCGTAGAACCAATGAAGCTGAGACCGACCATTAAGGATTAGTAATTTCTAATAGCCAAAACATATAATTTTACTGACGTTTGGTGGAGACGGTGAGAAAAAATAAATACGAATTTGGCTTGGAAAATCACAAAACAAACGAAATAATATTATTTAATTTGATTGACTGAAAAAGTAAACAACCACAGTGGTGTATTCTACAGACTGGTGTTTGGGGAGGTTTGTAATTATATAAATCAATTGCTACTGGTCTTTTCCAAAATAAATCGAGAATCAGAACTCTGGCCATGGGAGAAAAGAGAGAAGTGTACATTTATTTGGTGAATCTAATTTCATAACAACAAATTCCTGTTCTTTAATTATCTGGGGAAAAGGAAATTCCCCAATTAGCAATGTAACTCAGTAATATGTTCACTGGTAATTTAATTGCTTATTTTTTATGTCCTCACAAAATACCTGATTTGGTTGAAAACTGGCAAAATGATAATTCCCTAGAAAATGTTAGAAATTTGAAAGAATTAGTTTAAATCAGTGAATTCAAAATTTTTCACTCTATTACAGTGAATTCTTTTTGCTAGAACTACAGTTATATCATCCTTTTAAAGTTTTTTTTGGAAAAACATGCTTTCTTTACTTCTACTACTATTTAGTTTTAGTCCCCAAAAACCAGCTAATTAAAATAACATAAATTGCCATCCACCTAAAACATTGAGCAGCCTTTGAAAACAAATTTTAAATTCTGAATTAGCAAATAAAGAAAAATTGTTTTCACACAAAGCTAATCATTACAGACAAAATTTGTCTATATTTTGTTTAATTCCACCACATCCAAATAATGTGGCTAATAGGTAGGTATTTTTGAAGTTTTCAGGTAGTTATCAAAGCAACTTAGAAATGGTTTATTTTGAATTGAACAAATTAATTAAAACTTGTAAAACTGAATGTATAGTATAAATGCTAAAAGATTATACAGAGAATAGAGTTAGAGTTTAGAAAACTTTAACATCTAGGAAATTTGAAATGCAAAGACATGATTAGCTATAAAATAATTAGTTTGGGTTTTATATGTTCTGTAACTTTTACATTTGAAAATAATAGAGTAGAAAATTTATTAAAGAATTTTTTTCAGATTAGAGAAGATTTCTATTGTAAAAAAAAAGTTTCAGATGTCATCTTTACAAGCCAAAATTCTAAAACCTGGGATCTTTCTAAGTGTTTTCTCAAATTCAAAGTTTTTTATAAGCAATATTTTTCTTTTAATAAACTCTATTCTAATTGGGGGGATTTTTTTAATTTTCAACTGCTAAGTGAGGAAAGGGAATTTTAACCTGTCTGATAAACTTTACACTAATTGTTAAAGTAGTAAATAAGTTTGATTCCTTCAATTGCAATTAGATCTTTTATTGTACTGCTTCACTAGGGCAAAACTTTAAAGTACTATTTATTGTTACTGTTCTTTGAGGGTGGGGTGAAATGAGACATTTAGTGAAAGGACTCTTTGGTAATTGGTGTATACAGGCTTATTTGCTGACCAGCCTTAGAAAACAAAGAAGATAGGCATTTGTGGGGAGGGTGGGTTAGGGGGATGGGAAGGCTGGGGAGAGTTGGGTATTTAAATATGTTTCCTTGCCAAGGGTGGAGAGAAGGGGGTAGAGAGAGAATGTATTAACTAAGGGAGTAAAATGGGACACTAATCCAAGCATGAAATCCCACTGGAAAGAACAATAAGAACCTACTCTCCTCACTAAAATAATCAGAAAACAAAGCACATGCTGAGGTTATAGCTAGTTTTCAGCATTTTCTAACACATACATTTAAAAGACATGTCTTATGTTACTATTTTCATATTCAGACCCTTTGTTTTCCTGACCAATCCTTCTCCAGAATCCCTTTCATAATCAAAATAATAAATTTGGTCTAGAAAAAAAACTTAGGAATTAAAGTTCCCTTAATGAAACAGCAGATTTCATGATACCTATATACAAATAAACTCCTTCAGGATGATCTCTGAGATAGTGATGAATTCCTCATGCTGTCTATAAATGTAAAGTTTATTTTTAGATATTTAATAAGGCAGACTATATTTGGAAATTCCTTAACTTGCAGGAATAATGGTAGATTATTACCATTTCCACTTAGGCTCATTAAAATTCATTCCTTTTTTTAATACAATTGATGATAGTACATTTTTATAGTTGTGCTATTAATTAAAGTTAATGGTTTAATTTAGGATTCACTATGCAGTGTAGTTCCATGGATTGTTTTTAAAATTTTTATTCTGTTACTATATATACAATCTAACATTTCCCCTTTTAATCATATTCAGATATATATTTCAGTCCTGTTAATTGTATTCACAATGTTGTGCCACCATAACCACCATCCATTTACAAAACATTTCCATCTTTCCTAATACAAACCCTGTACATTCTAAGCCTCAACTTTCTGTTCCCTATCCCCACCCCGTCCCCTGGTAACCTATATTCTAGATTCTGGCTCTATGCGTTTGCCTATTCTAACTGTTTCAAAACATTGAGAGCATACATTTGTCCTTTTGTGTCTGACTTATTTCAGTCACCTTGATGTCTTCAAGGTTCATCTATGTTGTCACATGTATCAGGACTTAATTCCTTTTTATGGCTGAATAATATTCCATTGCGTGTATATACCAAAATTCATTTCTTCTTGACTTCAGTTTACTTTTTGGTAATGAGCTCCCAACTTTAAAGAGGAAAGCAGATGGCTAGGTGAGGTTTTTATTTTTGTTTTTATAGTCTTTAGAAATAGCTAATGCTCAAAAAAAAGAAACTGAGGACATAGATTTAGCAGGAAAAACAAAATCTAATCTGAAATCTTCATCAGAATTGAAAAGTACAAAGATTTGTCCTAAAATTCTACTGAAACATTCACTTTATTTTTTAGAGTAGATTGCTTACAAATATAAACGTTGGTAGTATTTGCTGTTCTTTTTTGCAATTAACAAAATTGTTGATCAGTTATTTTTAAATTGACAGTATTAGTGCCTCTTAAACACAAAATTTTGTTTTGCTGTTAGGTATAATTTAATATCAATAATTGGGCCCATTTAAAAATTTCTAATTCTTATTTAATTTTGTTTATTTGGGGTCCTGTGTCAATCATTGAAGTAAATTTTCTGTTTTTTTTATTATTTTTCTTTGGAGGGTAAAGATTCATTTCTCATTTGTAATCTAAAAAACTTTTTCCTAATATTCCCCAAGACTTAGAGAATGATTTTAAATTAAATTTTACTCTGTAAAATATAAATAAAGATTTTTAAAATGTGTAAAATTTGATGTAAACAAGTATGGAAATATTATGTATTTAATAGTTTCCATTAAGCTAAAATAAAGGCATGATCTCACCGTTATAGACATTCTAATTATAATCCAACTATTAAAAATCAAACTCATAAAAAAGGATACTAAAAAGTAAGAGGTCATAAAAGCCAAGGAAAAATATCAATTTTATTACATCAGAGATAGTATAGTTTCTGTTATATTGTAAACATTTTGTTATAGGACAATTAAGTACAGAATGATGACCCCATCTTTGGGTTTTGTTTGTAGAAAATTGCCTAGAATTTTGCTCCTTGATTCTTTTACTATATCTCATATTTCTTTGATATCAAGATTCAAATGATATCTTTGATTTTCATTTAAATGAATGGGCATCTATAATAAACCAAGTAGAAAATACACTAAAAAAACAAAAATTTTAGTGTAGTACTATAGGTGCTTATCTCTGGCAACCATAGAGATAGAGTCAAATTTTATTTTAATCCAGAGCCAAGACTGTGATTTTTTTAACAGATTAAATTGAATTTTGTTTTAAGTATTAATAAAACAAACAAAAAAAATTTTGAGTAAATGTTTTAATCCAGGGAGATAAATAAACAATAGGGTTAAAAGTAACTTTACTCTTTTCCCTCAGCAATAACAAATTTTCCAGTTGAAGGCAGTTTTGTGATATTTGCAGTGCAGTCAGTAGACACTCAGTATGCACATATTCCTGTCAAGTGGAGATTTGTGAAAGAGTAAAGCAAGATAGAACTTGTGTTCAAATTCTGAGGTTTCAAACTAAAACAATCAAGGTAAGTACTATTTTATTCAGTTTTTTTCTTAACTGTCAGAATACTTCAATATGAATTTCAAATTTGGGAGATAAAGGTAACATTAGTACAGATTGAACTGGCATTAGGATGCTATTGATGCATCAATATTACAATTTAAATAATACAAATTAATTTTTAATTTTATATTTTTCTGTGCCTTATTTCATATTTTTAGAGAACTCTTATATTTTACACAAATAATAAAGTATGCAGAAACATTCTTAAAATATAAATGTAATCAATTTTTTTGATTTATAGAAGAAATACTGGTCACATTTTGAAAATGTTGCATCAAGTTTATCTACAAACATGAGTTATCACAAATCCTTTCTGATGGATTGTTCTGCCACTATTCACATGATCCATATGTGGATACTTTATTTTAATCAAAGTAAGTAGCATCATTTGAGAAAATGTCCCTACAAAAGAAAGAGCTGGAAGATACTGGTCTGCTGTTTCTGTGAAAACACCGATGTTCTTTGAAATTTGAATCTGGGGAGGAAAATCAGATTTTCAGTTAAAGCAGGGTCCTATTGTTCAGTACCTTTCCTTTATTTATTGGAGGGCAGGGGAGCTGGGGCTCAACTGTGATGCTGTTTCAGGAATAGCTACCAGAAAAGTTTTAGGGCTATAAATAATGTTTCAATCAAATGAGAGCCTTTTCCTAATACTATTCCTGCGAAAGATTCTCTTTGCTTGGTTTTAAATATCCCTAACTTATTTCATTACAAACTAGGGTTGGGGATGGGGTAATGTTACATTAGGATAACCAAACACTTTGAGCCTTTAAACAAATGAGGAATGACCATTACTTTTTAAATAAAGGAACAGTTTATTTTTTCTTTTTTTTGTCATTTTTTTCTTATTGTGTAACATATATACATAGAAGTGATAACTTTCCAAGTGCAATTTAACAAGTAAAGAGGAAATGTCAAAGAATATTATAGGTTACAGTTCCACAGTTTCAGCTATTTCCTTATTATGAAATATAACATATACAAAAAGGTATAGCTTTCAAATTACAATTTAACAAGTAGCTATAAGAACAAATTTCAAAGGATGCTATGTGTTACAGTTCCACCACTTCAATTCTTTCCTTCTAGCTATTCTAATATCCTAGCAACTAAGCAAAAGAAAATTAATAAAGATTCAGTATTCATAATTCTTTGTTAAATTCCATCTTGTCTGGTGCTACCCCTTCCTCTAGTTTAATCACTTTCCCAATCTTCAGGGATGTCTAGGCAGTGACCGCCCTAACCTGCTCATGTTGAAAAGGGGTGTCAGCATTATCTAGTTGATAATAAATGAACAGTTTATTTTTATTACAGCAAGTGATACATTTCTTTCCTTATCTATAGCAATATTCTGCTAATATAATAATAAGTTGAATTATTCTCTGAATGTGGCTACTAATGGAAATAAATATATGATAGCCAAGCACAGAGAAGATATATAAGCAAGAAAAAAGATCAAAATCAGCAGGTTTATGGAACTCTTAATGAAACTAAAATTGAAATATCTTCCCACAACCAAATCCGGTGATTAAGCTTGCAGTCTTTACTGTTTAAAATCTGTAACAATTAAAACTTAGATGTACCGTTAGTGTGAAGTTATTACTAGTTATAATGGAAAGCATCTATTTAATAGTTTGTAGTTTCATTTAATGTAACATTGTATGTCATGTAGGAAAACAATTACCTTGTTTTGAAAAGGCTTTTTGTGTGTGTTTCTTTGCAGGGAATTTTTAAAACATGAAAATTAAATAGACTGAGTTAATCTATTTTAAAAATCTGTTATCTGTGGATTAAAATGCTAATTTTTCATGAAAACTTCAAATAGAACCTATTAAAAAGCCAACAAATTTAATGACATTTATAAGCTCATAAAGCAGGTTTTGCTGCCTTTTTTGTATAATCTTATGGGCAATTTAAGGACATTGGAGAATTTGATTTTATGTATAAATAGCTGATTGGAGGCTATATACTTAAACAAATTCATGTGAAAACAATAAATTTAAAGCAAATTGCCACAGTTTGATGTTATCAAAGTGATTTGACATCGTAATATGAAGTTAAGGACTCTTGATTTTCAATCCTGCTGTGGATATACCAATATAAATACGTAAATAAATTCTTATTTTCAAAAGCCCAAACTAGAGTGGATTTAAAGTCAAGAAACCAGAGTCTCTGGTGAAAAGGGAAGTAAAGTGTTTAAAGCACTTGTAACAGGAAAAGAACACATGAACCGGAAGGCATCTAGATTCATTACAGTAAATAGTAAGTCACGATTTCTTTAAAATGTAATTTTGGTAGTTAAGATTTTATCTTTGGAAATGTAAGCAGTTAGCACTTTTATTTAACAGAACAATTGAGGCAATATATTTGATAGTCTAGTGCTGGAAGACTCAAAGTGAGAAAATATCTACCCCTTATTATATATATATTTTTAAATTCTTGGATACTTTGTATAAAGAGGTTTTGTTGTCTGTTTTGTTTGTTTGTTTTTAATGAGGGGATTGTACAGAGTATCTTCTCTTATATAACTTTGTTTCAACTCAGTTGAACCTGTTTCATAGTAAGATGATTGAAGGATAGAAGGAGTTTTAGGAGTCTGCTGGATTCCTATTTTACAGTCAAGGAAATTGAGGCTGGGAAGGTCAATACAGACAGACACACTAGTTCAGCAACACGGCTGAAATGTGTCTTCCCCTGAATGAAAGCATGTAACATCCCTGAGTGGAAGACAGTAATAAATTTTTTGTTTTCTATTTTT
Organism: Bradypus variegatus; assembly: GCA_004027775.1. Taxonomy (NCBI): domain Eukaryota; kingdom Metazoa; phylum Chordata; class Mammalia; order Pilosa; family Bradypodidae; genus Bradypus; species Bradypus variegatus. The sequence continues at coordinate 16,106 of PVKY010005786.1, forward strand.
GGTGATAAGAAAACAGACCCAAGATGAGGTTTACCCAGATCCAATATCATTACTTGGGGAAAAAAAAAAAAAAAAGAAAAAAGAAAAAAAGACCCTGACATTTATCCCGACGAGAGGCTCTGCAAGTCATTGAAAGCTATGATGGAAAGCCTTGAAGACGGAGGAGACAATGACAAAAACATCTTGTTCTTCTCAGTGACTTTTGTCAGGATCTCGTTTAAATTATCCCATACACGTAAAATCAGGTCAATGTCCAAGGCTTGTATGGAAAAAGGTCCCATGACTTTTTTAACCCATGATTTCTCTCTGTCTTTCAAAAGCTTGATTGGAGGCCCAGCTGCAGCCAAACCCCTGGGGGCCAAGGAATCTGCATTAGCAAACACTTCACATACTCTTGGTGGTAAACTAAGAAAATCCTCTTCATATCTAACTTTTTAAATGATGTATTCAGATTTACTCCGAACTAACGAGGTTGAATTTTATATATTTTTTTGCTTTGGTGAAATTTATGGGGGAAGGACTGTGTATTAGTATTTCCATTTTGAAAAATATATATATTCCCCTAGTGTAGTTCAAACTTTTCTCTCCTCTCCTGTCTTCCTGGAGAGGTGAAGAACAGCTTGCAGAAACACACCTTAACACCAGTCCTTCTGTTATTTGCTCATACCGGTAAGGGGTGGTGGCCACTGGCCATAAATCCTCCTGCCTTCCCACCCTTAACTAGGTACATGAACCACAACCTATTCCAATGAAAAGTAAAAGGGGCTCTCAGTTAAGAACTCAAGGTTC
>PVKY010005787.1:0-16879 GCA_004027775.1 Bradypus variegatus
TTCTACAAGTCCAGGAGCAGGACTTGAAGTTGGATTCCATGGTACTGTGTGACCAAGGGAACTTAAGAATATAAAAGCTTATTGGATTTGCTTAAAAAGAAATGAAACTTGTATCTAATAAAGACCCTTTTCAATATCAAATAAAATTTGAAGCTGAAATGGTCCATGGAGGTGCTTCATGCGATCTCCTTACACTGAAGATCAGGAAAATGGGCTCTCAGAGTTTAGGGAGTTAAGTAAAATGATCCAAAGTCAAGCATAGGTTTTGCGGTTATGGAAACTTGAATTTGAATTCCAGCCCTGCCAGTGATTCAGTATTTCCCCTTGGTTGAATTTCTTAACCTCCCTGAGCCTCCGTTTCCCCCTGAGTAAACTGTGGGTAAGATTTACATATGTTTGTGATGAAAATGCAATAAAGTGGTGAGCATGAAACCCTTAGAACACTGCTCCACACAAGAAAAGCCAAGTGACTGACTATTCAAGGATATCCGACAATTATTACTTGGTTTTGTGTAACCTGTAAGTGATGCACCAAGATTTGGACCCAGGTCTGCCTGACACCCAGATACTGGACGAGTTTATCACTTCCAAAGCTGAACTTTCTCCAAAAGCAGAGGAACAGTTACAAATTTCACTCCCCTTAGAGAACACTGGTCACTGGCAAGGTGCCATGTTTGCTCCGTACTTTACCACTTGAATTTGGTACCGGTGAGGGGAGCAACATATATAACGACCCCTTTACTGATTCTGCTGCATATTTTACAACTGAGAAGTGACTACCCCAAGCTTATGCCTTGCTCCAAGTGTAGAAATCAGGGGAGAAGAATTGTGATTCAGTAGTTCTTGTAAAACTTCCTTTCCCCATTCTCTGTGAGTTCCACAGACACGGCATAATTCCTGTGATTTGATCTGAAACTAGAGACCAGCTCAATGCTGAGTGATGAGATCTGAAAGGAGAATTAAATATGCTTGAATTAATTTGCATAATGGAATCTGATTGGTTACAACGCCGTATTGGTTGAAGGGGGCGGGAGCCCCTGAGCTCACCAACTAGGGGACGTTGCAGGTGCAGAATGGAATTTGGATTTCTGGTGTGGGCCTCGGTAATATTCTTAATGTAATGATAGCCTGCCTTTAACTGTAAATTAGCTACCTGGAAATGAAAAGAACAGGTCAGCCTGTCTGATCCCTCCAGCTCTGTGGGGAGGAGGAAGCTGAAAAACCAAATCTGCTTGCTTTCTGCTAAGCGCTTTCGTCTTTCTTTCTCCACCCGATAACAATTTCCAGCAGGAGTCCAAATATACTTAAACACCCGTATATGTCATTTTCTTTTTGCGGAGACAAAAGCAGGCACAGCAAGAGAGTTTTATGCTCAAGGCGCAGCAGCTTATGACGGGCTGTCTGCTCTCAAGATAGAGGAGTGAGCCTTCCACTTAGAGCCAGTGGTTTTGCAAATCCATTTTCCTGTCATGCTATTACTCCTGTGACTTTCAACAACATTTATTTTTCCTTCCAAGCAATATGCTCCCATCATAAAATATAAAGTCCTCCTATATGTTTTCCAGGAAGCCCAATGCTAGGCATGCTGGCATACTGCTAGAAAGTGCTTTAATGGAAGGATTGTTCAAGAACTGCCTTGGGGGGCATTATTAAAACCAATTAGAACATTGATAGATTTCCCTAATTATTACCAATGTCAAGGTCTTCTTAGGAGGGTGGTCTCCTATTAATTTTAATGTGTGGTTCCTGCAAAATCTCTACCGTTGACTCTATCATTCGGGTCTCTACATTCTAGAAGCATTTCAAAGAATGAATCTCTCTTGATATATCTCTTTAATATATAAATTTAGAAATTCTGAAACAGGAGCTTGAAACTAAAAAGCAAAGTGTGCTGTTGATAGACTGATGCAATCACCTCCTGTTTATCTTCACTTTGGTCATGGCTATGAAATGCTTTCTCTCTGGTTTGGTTAGTGTTTTGGTCCCAGTTCTCCACTCCCAGTGTCACCAAAATGTACATCATTGTCCTCACTTGATTATTGTGTATATGGAGATGTGTGTCTGTATTTGATCTACGGCCTTCACTTAGAGAAGCGGTATCATATGGTATTGTTAGGCAGGTAATTACACCTGACAAATGTTAACTATTATTACTATGTTCATCATATTCATATTATTATTATACCCTAAGCTTCAATGTTGGTTTATTTCCCACATTCAGGTGGCTTCAACACAGGTGGCTTCTAAGTTTCTGTTTTTATCACCATGTCCATATCATTTCCTTGTGAATTTCAAGCAAGTAGCAAGAGTTGGTATTGTTCAGTGATTAAGAACACAGACTCTAGAATAGATGGTATGGGTTTAAGTCCCAGCTTTGCTAGTTACTAGTGAACAAGTTGCGTAATTTATCTGTGCCTCAGTTTCCTTATCCTTTAAAATAAATATATTCAATAGTAGCTACTCATACTTATTCAAATTAATAGATGGGATACTGTTTGTAATGATACAACAGTGACTAGAAACATTTGTTAAGCAAATTTTCATTGTGAAAGTGAATAAATTTTAAAAATCATGACTAAAAATGTATATTATTAATATCTGAGATAAATCATTAAACTAATTATATGTTACATATGGTTTTACAAGTACTTAAAAATAATGGGTCCAATGAATTAGTTTTTATGGGTTTTGCTCTTCTTCCTAGCAGAATAAAGGAGTGACTTTCACCATTTTAACAAAGGATGAATTTTGGTGTTTATTGGTCATGTAGAAGCTTTTAAATTCATTAGTAGTAAGCTAGAATTTTTTATAAAGGGAAAAAAGTTGTTATCAAGTTTCAACACTTCTGGTGTTAGAAATAATTGTGCATTACAGCAAAATGGCAGCCAGAAGAAAGAGGTGCAGAAACATCAACTTTAATTAAACCCTTTCTTTCAAATACACTTCACAGCTTATATGCAAGAATAATTTATCACCATGTGAATGAACACTTAATACTTGGCATGGTGCAAAATGGGCAAGGATCTTGTCGCACCATATGCTCTTTCCTTTCTGTTCTTCTCCTTGAGTTTCTGTTGAGGCAATACCAAGTTTGAAGTTGAAGTATGTGGTTCAAATCATTCATTCCGCTTATACTGATGAACTGCTTTGAGCTGAGGGATTGGACACGTAACTGTCAATAAGACATAATCCGAACCATTAAGAGATGCCCAGCCAAGTGAGAGAGAATGCAGGAACTGGAGGAAATGCCCCCACCACCTCTCATCAGAAGTCTGGCAATGAATATGAAGCTGGAGGCCACCTGTAGAAAATGTTACTCAACTGCTTCATGTTATAGAGAACGAGGCAGAGCCTTCCGGAGAGTAACTGACAGGGCAGGGCCCCATGGCAAATTAGTGGTAGATTCTCCACCAAATCGTGAGCTTCCTGACTTAAGCCCATTGCTTGGCCCTGTCTCCTTTAGGAAAGAACAGAGTTCTCTCTGTGCTCTTCCACATGGTCAATTTAGCTTACAAGAGCCTACATTTGATGTATTATTAAAATGCCTGAATTCTGAGGGCAAAGCCACTAAAGGATGACACTGACTTTTTAATCTTTTTTCTCTCTTCCACACAGACTTTTACATGTCTTGGAATGTCTGCCTACAGCAAATGTTACAGATTTAAACTCCCTATTCCTTGTAAAGAGACTAACATGAAGACAAAGTGGCATTAAGGGCAGATACCGTTTTGACAGGTTAAAAAGGAAACAGGCTTAGGTTGGTGAAGTCACAGTCTAACAGACAGAAAGGGATTCCACACCAACACACTAAAATTCCAATAAATTCCCTTATTTTCTGGATTCTTAAATGTCTGTGGCATCCATGTGACCCTTGTTCCTCAGTTGCTCCCTTGGAGAAGGCACCCTACTGCCATCTTCTGGGCATCTCCACCTGCAATGCCAGGGCACCTCCTTCTGCCCAGTGAGGGGTGCGGCTTGGATTGTGGCACTTTGGGAAAAGAGGCAGAGACACAATGCATGCCCAGTTCCCCTGCTGTGGGCTCAGGGCTCTATATGAAACAATTATCATCCCCATTGTTCAGATGAGAACACAGAGGCTCAGAGTTACTGATTGTCATGCCCAAAGCCACCCAGATGGTAAGATATAGAAGTGGTGTTCAGAACCAGATCTATTGCATCTCGAAATCTAGGCACCTTCCATCATGCCAAGACCCACACCACCTCCTTCTTGCCCTTCCCCCCTCCCCCAGTTCATCCAAACCAGGTTAACAAAGAATTCTATCAAAGCACTCATTCCTACCATGTTTGATCAACTCATCTTTCATTGAACCAGTGCTGAAACAAAATGTCATTGTCAACATCAAAGTCTGACCCTCCAGGCACAACAGTTTTCTGAGATTGTTGGTAGGGGCTGTGTGGTTCTGGGAGATAAGTCTCTGATTAGAGTCTGGTGACTCTGAGGGGAGAGGATGATTCTCCAAAGGAGAGTGTGAGGTGCTAAGAGAAGGGAGCCAGCGAGGGAAGCTCCTTAAGGGAGAATTAAGTTACCAGTGCCAGAAAGACAAAGTCCAGGAACCTGAGAACCTGAGGCAGGAATTAAGGACTGGAGAGAAAAACCAGAGTGCTGGAGAGAGGGCCAGGTGTCCAAGGGTCAGAAAACTGTAAGGGCTCTGGAGCAGTGCTGGCGGCTCATCCTCACTATTGATGAGAAGCCAAGTCACGCTGGATGCCGGGGACAGGAACACTGGGTCAGTTGGTAGGGCAGATTGTTTTATTTTATTTTGCTCCTTCTGGGCGGAGAGAGCTTGCAAAGTTTCTTTGGAAAAACTGGCAGGCAGAGGTAAGATCTTCAGCTTCTTGGATGGAGCTCTGACCCGACAAGAGCAAATCTTGCTCGTTGAATTGACACTCTAGCCTTAAGTGATCCACCAATGAGAACACGATCCATTAATTCACTGACAAGTGTTTTAGTGACCATCAGTGTGGTCTCTTGGGTCATGCATTGACCTCCCTCTCTAGCAGGACATCTTATCTGCCTTCCTTCTTCATTACACCCTCCAGTCACGGCTGAACCTCTTGGGACATGCTGCGCTCTTGACTGCCTCCGGGCTTTGGGACATGCTGTTCCTTCTTGGTGTCCATCCCATCCTCCCTCTTCTTATCACAGGTAACCATCACTTCAGGATTCGGCACAGCCATCCCCACCTTTTCAAGAGTGTCTTTCTTCAGTAGCTCCACTCCCAGGATGTGTTATCTGTTCCTCTCCTGGGCCCCCATAATGTCCTAATTGTCTCTATTTTAAAACCTATGATGGCATAATCAGGATCAATGATAATAAAAGGTAAATACGGGATGCTTCCTGTGTACCAGGCATTGTGCTAAGAGAATTCCATGCATTACTCATTTAAGCCTTGTGGCAACCTTGCAGTGAGTACCACCTGCATTTCATAAATGAGCAAACCGAATTCAAATAAGTCAGTTAACTTACCCAGCTGGATTCCACAGCACACAATGCTTCATCTTCAGATAAATCAGACCTTGAGAGTTTTCTGTGTGTGTGTGTGTGTGTGTGTGTCTGTCACCCACCACCTTACAGTCCGTGAGAGAGCAAGGACCTTTCCTTATTCACAGCTCCCTCCTCGTCACCCAGAACAAGCCACTCACAGGAACAGAGTCCAGATGGAATTGAAATGAAATGGGGTGGAACCTGTGGCTAATACGAACTTTCTCTCTCTTTGCTTCCAGAAGCAGACTGGGGAAGCGGGCAGTCCTGATGTGATGTGCTCAGCGAATAGAGACATTCCATCCCGGGAGAAGTCTGCATTGACGCATCTGGGAAGCCAGCACTGAGAAGGCCACCACACGGTTGGCAGAAAGGGTGACAGCCACATTCTCCTGTGCCTACCACAGAAACCAAAAATGAGGGAGAACTACTGTTTACAAGCCGCCCTGGTGTGCCTGGGCTTGCTGTGCCACAGCCAGGCCTTTGCCACGGAGCGGCGGGGCCACCTGCGGCCCTCGTTCCATGGGCACCACGAGAAGGGCAAGGAGGGGCAGGTCCTGCAGCGCTCGAAGAGGGGCTGGGTCTGGAATCAGTTCTTCGTGATCGAGGAGTACACTGGGCCCGACCCCGTGCTTGTGGGCAGGGTAAGGCTGCTGTTATTCCATGTTTGTATTCATTATAGATCGCATTTATATTTTATTTTCGTTCACTAATTACACGTATTTCTCCACTATGTTTGCATAGCAAAAACAAAAAATTCTAGGAGGTAAAACACTAATGGTCTGACCATCCAGAAAAATATCACAGAACACATTGTTCCTACATCCGTCCAATCTTTTTTTTTTCATTGCTTAGACTCATCCATGTTGAGAACCCTCTGTTTTCCACTTGATATTATATTATTTATAAACTGCATTTTTAATGGGTGCACAATCGTCTACTAAATGGAAATGACCATAATTTATTTAACCATTCTCCACCAGAGGGCATTTCCCTGGCTACACCTTACCTCCAACTTGGATGCTTCTCCTCAGTGTTCTCTTAGCACTCTGTACCCCTTTATCACGGCTTTCCTTTCTATATTATGCATAGCTATTTATTCTCTGTGTCCCCTGCTAGACACTAATCCATTCACATCAAGGACAGGGACAGTGCTGTGTCCCCACGTCCTGGTACTAAAACTGGCTTTGGGAGGCCTCCGTAAGTGCTTAATGAGAAGAAGGAGTGTGTGCATTGGTTTAGGGATGGCAGAATCCAGGTGGGGATGGCTTCAGTGTCCTAGCACTGCTCAGGCTAGAGTAGAAGGACAGCCCAAAATATGTCTGAAAAACTGCCTGCCCACTATTGTTTGTGGCAAAGCATGTCACTGTCTTTGAGATGACAGTGACATTAACTCCAAGGATTTAGGTGCTCATATATGTACGAACAGAGAGCCCACTCTATGCAGTTAATGTGGTGCCAGGCAAAAGGAATCTAGTTCAAAGGAGTTTAGATCCTAGAGGAAAAAAGATACCTAAGCAATTAAACAACAACAGCAACAAAAAAATAAAACGAGAAGTAGGATAATGATTATGTTTACATGGTAAGGTTTCAGAGGGATGAAGGAAAGTTTCATGGAAAACTTGATATAAACTTGTGACCTGAAAGATGAGCAGAAGTTATCCAGTGAGAGAGACATGGGGTAAGAGTGGATTTGAGAGCTGCTAATTTCTGAACCGCATGGATTCCAACAAAGTTATGATAGTTTCTCCTTAACGTTTGAGAACAGTGCATCTTATATGTGTAATTGGCATACTTGAAGGAGGCTCATGTTCAGAGTTGGAAAGGAGTCTTTTTGAAAAGATATGCCAAAGAATGTTCACTCATTTATGCCTGAATGGGGAATCTGTTGAAGTAGACTTGGGAAATGGGAACACAGGGAAATAATTAGTATGTAGAATTTCCTAAGTAGAGATGGGCTTTGTGCCCAGAGAGGAAGAAGAAGCTTCAGCCATGGCAGGGGCTGTGTACCTTGAACAATGTGGAGAGCTGTGCATGAATTGTTCTGAGAAAATAGAATCTTCTGCTTTGGGACCCTTCTCAGTGGGAAGCATTGTGTGTTACGGTGGAGGTTGGAGAAGACAAAAAAATGGGAAGAGCCATTCCTGCATCTCTGGGGAGCATGCCATTGTAATGGCTACAGAAAGGGTGCGTAGGAGGAAAGTGGGGTAAAAGGAAACTCAGCATCATTCATAATGAGTGGCCTTCAAAGGCTAGGCTCAGCCATGAGAGGGAATCTCAATGTCAGGTCAGAGTGGGGTAAAAAGAAATAAAATAGTTGTATCTTGTGGCTCTTCTTTTTGAGATCGTGCTAAGATATGGTTCCCCATAAATTGGGGAGCAGACTAGATGATGTATTCCTTAAAAACCTTTGATTTGACAATCTTCAAGTTTGATTTGACATGCTCTGAAAAAGTGAAATTTGGCAAGCCATGGACTCTCAGACTTTTTCTGTAGGAAACATAGTTTCTGTGTTATGCAGAGGGAGAAGCCTTCAATCTTTGATACTAGGAATTGTTTATGTCTCAGTAGTTGGTTCCCTTGATCACATCGAAAGGCTTACCAAACTGCTTTTTGTGTGGAACCTAATAGTAATATCATTGTCAGTTATACAGATCATCTTTGTTGGGGGTAAAGAAAAAGGAATCTACATCCAAATTTCAAATCTGAAAACAGAGTAGAAAAGATAATGAGCAGTGTGTGTATGTGCTGTTTTTGTTTTTAAGTTTCAGTCATTTTGTTGATCATGAAAAAAAAGTTTTATTCCTAAGAAACTTGTCAAATTCATATATAATGCATGAAGGCCACCAGAAACTTTGGCTGTCTGGGCACTCCCATTAAAGTAAGCATTTCATTTATTTCTGTTTGTTAGGCTGAACCCCAAACTTTTACTAGGTCTGAGGCAGAGAAAAACAAACAAGCAAACCCAAGCCAACCAGGGGGCGGGAACCCTCTCATGGTTGTGGAAATTTGTGTAAAGATTGGGGCAATTCTTTTCATCTACTGGAAGCCACCAAATGACTTCATATTTTGTGTTACGCAGAGGGAGAAGCCTTCAATCTTTGATACTAGGAATTGTTTATGCCTCAGTAGTTGGTTTCTTATTCATAAGAACAGTGTTAGCCATAATCTCATGACAACACATACTAATAACAAGTTTGAAAGGAAAGTGTGTGTGTGTTTTTTTTCTTTTCCTGAGAAATGCTGTGGACTAAAAACAAAATAATCTTTGTAATTTGTACCTGCAAGTATCCCCCTGAGCTGAAATATTTGGTGTTTCCCTGAAGCACTGCAAATAAGTTAGATATTTTTTGGGAAATGGAAACAGTACAAAAATTAAAAATGTGTTCAATTTTGCTTTGACTTTGAGCAAGTTCCTTAAACTCTCTAGACTTTGGCTTCCTAATACTATTATTATTTTCAGTATAATAAAAATACTATTATTTATTTAATATAATAATCAGTATTATAATTGTATTTACTATTATTATGAATTCCATTTGAGTAAATCTTTTTAGTTCAAAAAGATTTTCTTATGTAGTAGACAGACCCAAGGATTTTATCTCAGTTTGGCTACAGCCGATGCCTACGAGAACGGTTTAAAGTAATGCTTGTCTTTTCCCAAAGAGGGAATAATGAGGACAGAGGAGGCAAATTAAGATGACAGCTGCAAAAAACTGAGGTCGGATGACAAGGGAGGGAGAGGAATTCACTGTACAGAAAAATCAGATGAGGGCTTTGGGGGAGTCCATGTTATGAGTCACAGAGCAGAGGCAGGGCAGAAAGGCCCATGGCTGGTGTTGAAGAGACCTGGACAATTTTCTTGGCTCTAACAAGTGTGGATTCAGGCCAGTACCATCTTGTCTCTGGGATTTGCCAAAGTTGAGGGAAGAATTCAAGGACGTTTATGGTTCTTTCAAAGGCCTAAGGACCACCCCTTCCTTTATGATTAGAATGGGGGCTTCTTCCAGACAAGCCACATCCCCAGCTTCTCACACCCTCAATGTCACACAGCAGGTCTCCTGGAAAGATCTGACCAGTTGAATTGTTTGCAGTAGCACAAGTTGGAAACAACCTGAGTGTCCTTTGGAAGAGGACTGCTAAGATAAATGACAATAACATCCATAGAGCAGATGAGGCAGACGTATATGTAATGATGTGGAAGGCCCTGAATTAATTGTTTTAGGATAAAGGAAAGGTGAAGAATGATGTGTGCACTGTGGCACTTCACTGTGTAAAAATAAAATAGGGCATGTATGTATCTGAAGAGAAATGCATGGAATATCTCTTAGAGGTTTCACAAAACCTGGTGAAAGCATTGCCTCTGAGCAGGGCAAATGAAGGACTGGGAGTCTAATTGAGGGGAAGACTTACTGCATAAATGCTGGCTTATATTTTTTGCAGTATGCATAAATTTCTTTCCAAATAATGACCAATGTATGTAGTATATATGTATGTATAAATGTGTGTGTGTGTGTGTGTGTGTATCCAGGAGGCAGGGAGGGAGCTCATGAGTTCTAGAATTTTAAAAAATACTTGAAGCCTGGCTTTGCTGCTCCCCAGCTGTGACCTTGACCCAGATAATGATCTTCCTTAAGAGCCCAGTTTTTCATTTGTGAATGGTGGAGAGACCAGCGCTCTCTCTCATGGTGTGCGCGTGTGTTAATGTGTGTGTGTGTGTGTGTGTGTGTGTGTGTGTACGCCATTTTTGTGGCAAGCAGCATGCCCCTGAGTCTATCTCCCGTTCTATCCCTCCAGGAATAACAAATCTCGATTTCTCTTTTCCTAGCTTCATTCCGACATCGACTCTGGTGATGGGAACATTAAATACATTCTCTCAGGTGAAGGAGCTGGCACCATTTTTGTGATTGATGACAAATCAGGGAACATTCACGCCACCAAGACGCTAGACCGGGAGGAGCGAGCCCAGTACACGCTGATGGCCCAGGCGGTGGACAGGGACACCAATCGGCCGCTGGAGCCGCCCTCCGAGTTCATCGTCAAGGTCCAGGACATCAACGACAACCCCCCCGAGTTCCTGCACGAGACCTACCACGCCAACGTGCCGGAGAGGTCCAACGTGGGTGCGTACAGCGCCCCCTGCGCCCCGGCGCCGCTGCGGGTGGGCGGGCTGGCGCCTGCTCCCTGAACCAGCAAGTGGCCCTGAGGCGCCACCTTCCATGGCGAAGGAAACGGACGGAAGACTATGAGTTGTGGAGCTGAAGTTTCAAATATTTACGATTTGGATTTGAATTTTTAAAATCCAAACTTATAAAATATGAGTGATTGTGAAGGGATAGGGAAGATGATCCAGTCTGGGTTATCCTGGCTCCTGCAGTTTTGTTAACTCTGTGATTTAGAACAGGTTTCTCTATTCTCTTACCCCTAGTTTCCTCATCTGTAGAATGGGAACAGCAGTTTATAGTCTTGCAGTATTAGAGACAGTATATATCTAGTCACTGCTGCATGTTGATGTTCGATAAGTAATAGCAGTGGTAACATTTGTTGCATGTATGCACTGTGCTAATTAGTTATTTGCATTCTGTATTTCCTTAAGTCTCTCCAGTGCTTAATCTTTGCGACAATGTAGATCCTATTGCCATATTTTACAGATGAGAAATCCAAGCCAGAAACAGGTTAACTAATTAATGTGAGGTCAATCAAGCTATTGAGGGGATCCAGGGTACCACCACACTTAACTATGAAACTGTGCTGCCACCTGTTACTAGAATAAATTGGAAGTAGGTATGTCTTGTCATCATACACAAAGACACTTGGCACTGCCAAAGGACATGTCTGTAGGAACTCAACAAGCCACCTTCAACCGGCAGTAACATTTGTTTGGCTTTACAGAATGCATGTGGTCATTTGTGAAAGAAGCCTTATGTAATACGAAAGGCTTGTCTTTCGGAAAGTGAGCAGGGCTGTTCCCACAGGAAGTCAGTCCAGTTATAAGAGTTGGAGATTTAGAGCTCAAATGAGTTTAAGGATTGTGAGGGACAAACTACTCATTTTTTTTCTTTTTTTTGTTTTTAATTTTTTAAACCACCCATTTTTACATATGAGAAAACTGCACCATTATGAGAGTCTACCTGCTCAAGAATGTTAGATGCAAAAGTGACTTTTGAACCCCAGGCTCCTTCCACATTTCATATAGAGTCTCTTGTGCCAGAAAATATTTTTCTCCTTCTCCCCTTCTGGTAAAACCAGGCTCTTTTCATGACTGATGAATGCCAGGCTGAACCATTTCCTGCCTACTTCTTTCTCTTTTTCCCCACCCAGTCCTTTAGTTTCTTGATATTCACCTGGGGGTCTAATGAGAAACAATGGATATTGAAAACATCCATAAATAAGGTGGTGTCAGGACCTGTGCTGGAGGGAAAAGACCAGCCTCAAAAAGGGTACCCCAGGAGAATTTTCATCGCTCCCTTGTTGCTTAGGAATAATGCTCCAGCTTTTTATTATAGCATGTGAGAGCGGAGTCTTCCATTGGCAGACAGTTGTGGTTTGATGCCTGCTGTGGCCTGACCACAGCCGCCACCTGGACAACACCTTACACCTTTCTAAGTTTTCACTTTGCCATCTATAAAACGAGAATGATGTAAATGATGATGAGATTTAAATAAAATAGATGTAAAATACAAACAGTTGTGGGGGTCTTGGCAGAGTACTAGAAATGAACTAAGCATTAACAAATTAATAACTTCCTTAGTTGCACCATGATGGTAGAGAACAGAGCTCCTTCTTCCTTATAGATCTCCAGTGCCTGGCATGTGGGAAGAGCTCAAGAAAGGCTGTTTGCATGAAATAATGAAATACTAGTTAGTAATTTAAAAATCATGTTTATGTCTGTGCCACATGAAAACCCCTGATAACCTTTCCAATGAAATACTAGTGAGAGGCCATGTAAAAGGGTCCCCAGCCTTCCACATGGAACCGCACCCCTCTGGTGAAAATGTCATGAGTCTATTGCTCACTAGATCAGAGTTAGACTCCTAACTCTGTAAATAACCAACGTTGTCAAAAAAAAAAAAAAAAAGCAGCAAAATGTCAAACCTCTGACATTTAATTTCTCACAAGTACAATGAATGTAAAAAATGCCCGGCAAAGGCATACTGACAGAAGACACGAATGGTGCTTAACACGGCTCCAGAACTAAAGGAATTTGAGAATCCCTGGTTCTCTGCTTCCTGCTTCCCCTGCCCCCAACTCTGAAGCCTAACACTCCCGACCTGGGATATGTGGGAGGTATTTCTAGGAAAAACAGGAATCCCAATTCCCTTGAATTTCCTGGTTTCTTTTCATTGTGACCTTGAAATGCTTGCCTTAGATCGCACCAAATGTTGATTGGCTGTTTCTGTTACATGACTACCTGCCCTGTTAGAGGTGGGGAGAGGCAATTTTCATGCCATGAGGGAATAACATTCTTCACAATGTTTATAGCCATAAATTAATTAAACTGTAGTATTAGCAGCAATTTTATCACCTGCAAAGCAACAATAAAATGAAGTATGTAATACCCTGCTACAGATGGAACATTGCACTCTGTCCTTCCATGGAAAGCAAGTCATCATTAATTATCATTTATTATACCCCTTGGGAAGATTCTTATTTAAGTATTTGATATACTTCATATTTCAATTGCATGGGTCTTAGAATGTTTTTGCAATCATGTTCATATTATTATTTGAACTACACAGCACAGCAGGTTGTGCTATGAATATAGAAAGTTCACTTTTTAACTATGGGAATTTAAAAAAAAAGCAAGCAAGCAAGGAAGGAAAGAAAGAAGGAAGATCGCTGTGCATCCAAATTCCAGGAAAAGCAGAGCATATTGAATAACTGCAGGGCTCTCCTCAGTTTTTAATTTTAAAATGAAACTTTGTAAACACGAATGCAATTTGAAAAGCTGAGGGGGTTTGATAATTAACTTCTTTCTATCTTAAGGAACATCGGTAATTCAGGTGACAGCTTCAGATGCAGACGATCCCACGTATGGAAACAGCGCCAAGTTGGTGTACAGCATCCTCGAAGGACAGCCTTACTTTTCAGTGGAAGCACAGACAGGTACCGTGGAACATCGTTGTGATTTGTGACATTGTGAATCAAGAGTCTAGACCTGTTGGCAAAACTTATTTGATTCACTATTCACCGTTGTCTCAAATATGAAAAGGGCATCATAAGCTCTACCTTACAGGGCCTTCGTGAGCATTAGGTACCATGCCTGTGCCTGACATACGGTTGGCATTCAGTGAACTGTATTTATTAATGATTCTGCCAGCATTTCACAAAGTCACAGTACCAAATATAATGTTGACATTAAACTTTTTTGCCAGAAAGGACTTGAACTGTGGATCAAAATTAAGAGACCATAGAACCTTGAGGGCTGATATTAACCCCTACAGATTATTTGAGTGGAAACTCAACACTTGCTCTTGAAAATCACAGTTCTGACAGCATGTTGTATAGGGTTGGGGGCAGTAGGGATGGCAGTTAACGATCCCACACGTCTAAGAGTCAGTACATTCCCAATATCTTTTACTGCACTTAGAGAGTCCCAATGGAATTTAGCATCTGGAAAGAAAGTTCTGGAAATTTCCTACAGAGAGCCAATAGAAAACCAAAAATATGAACAAATGAAACAACTCAAACCAAAATGGCTTAATTTCATTTATCCTAAATTGCATCATAGAATCCTTTTACTGTAGAAAATACATACCGACTTCTTAGGAGATTCAGTCTACAGTATGCCCAAGGTATCCTGTCTCTTTTTTTCCACAGTATGCCCCATATTTTTGAAAGATAGTTGCAAATAATCTGCTTTTGTATATATATATTGCCAAACATGTATTTTCCTCATTTGCTTGACTTGATGCAATTTTAATGTGCATACATGTATTACACATATATTCATTTACTTGTTAGCCACTTTGATTCGGAATTCAATTTTGGGGGCTACTTGCTATGATTTCCTCAAAGACATTTGCTATTTAATCTTTCCAGGTTAATCAAGGGTAAGTGTGTGATTTCATCTAGACTTTTGAAATGCTGAAACCTGGTAGAGGGATTGTAGTTGCCACCTCCTGCATCTCTGGGTTCTATAGTTACAATCCACTGGTTTGAGCTTACCAAATTATTTAACAGATAAGGAAACTGAGTTCAAGGGTGTTGCACAGACTCATACATTTAGTGTAAATGTTGCCATCTCTACAGAGACAAAAAACTTGTGCATGTTTCCCAGAGATTTAAGTAAGTATGGCTTTCGTGCAAACCGTATGCCAGTATCCAGCGATCATGTGGACTTCAGTCATTAATTTATTATGATGTCAGTGATAGGTGATGGAAGACGGAAAGTGTTTTCATAAACAGTACGTCTATGTTTAACCCATTTGGTTGTCTCTTATAAAAATTAATATTAAAAATTTAATGTGTTGCATTAAATATATGCCTCTGACTTTTACCTTATTATGAACCACATAAATGTTCATCGAGTTGCATAAGAGGATAGACTTCCAAAAGATACTGTTGATTTTTGAGTCTAAAAGCATGGATTTAGTTAAGGCCATTTACGTGATGGGCCTCAAATGTTTCAATCTTTAGGATCTTTAAGTGTTAAACTTGAAGAGAATGAGGTTATTGCTTATATTAAAAATGAACCATATAGAAACAAGTGAAATTTTAATGCTATATTATAATAATTAAGATTTACTTAAAAAGACTTAGGCTGCCCCAGGTATGGTTGCTTCTGGTTAGAATTTTTTGTTGAAGTGGCTTTTCTGGGAGAGCAAGGGCTGTTTTATTCACCTTTGTTTACCAGTGCCTAGGACTTTTCATTGCTGTAATGTTTTCATAAATGAATATCTGGGCTAAAAGAAGGCTTATAGGTTCTGTGATGTTTCTTGCTCACCTGCCTAGGAATCATCAGAACGGCCCTTCCCAACATGGATCGGGAAGCCAAGGAGGAGTACCACGTGGTGATCCAGGCCAAGGACATGGGTGGACACATGGGTGGACTCTCAGGGACAACCAAAGTGACGATCACACTGACTGATGTCAATGACAACCCACCAAAGTTTCCACAGAGTAAGTAGGTGGGCTTGGCTTTCACTCTTCAATGGTGCCACAGCCAGGGCTCTGTCTTCTCTTACCCATTTCTGCTTTACTTAGTAATTAAAAAGGAATCTAGAAAAATAGAGTCTTTGTACATCATTCTTGCAAAAAAAGCAAAAACACACAAACAAAAATAAATGTACTGGAGTAGAAGTAGTAGAAGAAAGACAAGAAGTAAAATTTCCAATGACCTTTAAAATAGAAGATCTGTTTTACTGGGTACTTTACTAGGTAGTAGCAATGTGATACTAGTAATTCACTAACCTTTATCTGTCTTAACTTTCTCATTTCTAACCTTAATATAGTAGTAATATCTGAATCAACCATCTATTGCTATGTGACAAATGGCCCCAAACCTTAGCAGCTTAAAAACAATAATAATCATTTAATTTTTATGATGAATTTGCAATTTGTCAGGACTTAGAGAAGACAGCTTGTCTCTGCTACCTGAAGCATCAGTGGCAAGGTAGGGGTGACAGGAGTTGGAAGAACCACTTCCAAGATAACTCAATCACATGGCTGTCAAGTTGGTGCATTTTGGTTCCTCTTCATCTGGGCCTCTCCATGTAGTGGTTTGGACCTCCTCACAGCATGATGGTTGGATCACAGAAGCAAGCATTCCAAAGGCACCAGACAGATACTGCATTGCCTTTTGTGTCCTAGCTTCAGAAGTCACATAGCATCATTTCTACTGTAGTCAGAATTAAGACGCATGAATGTAGATTCCATCTTTTGATGGAAGGAGAATCAAAGCCATATTGAAGGAAAAACATGTGGGAAGGGAGATATCATAGTGGTCATTTTTGGAAAATACTATCTGCCACAATGTCTGATTAATAGGACTCTTGTCAGAAATAATTAAGCTAGTGTAAGATCTGACAATGACACCTGGCCTAAATTGTCAACAAATGTTAACTATTAGCATTATCGGGGGCAAGGAATATGACATTTCTACAAGATTTGTAGGATTGTTGAAGGAATTAAAAGGAACAAAGATTTTGAAATGTTTGAAATGCTGTTATTAATAATCATAATTACAATTTCTATCATTTGATGAATAGTTATAAACATTACAAATCTCTGTAAGAGCATACATTTAACAGATTAAAATGGATTCCAGAAAGGTAGAATAAATTTCCCCAAGATGGTGGTCAAGCCAGGACTCAAACACAAGTCTGTTTATGCATGTGTGGGTTTATCACAGATGTCTACTGGGGCTGTGATGAC
>PVKY010005788.1:0-16884 GCA_004027775.1 Bradypus variegatus
TAACCTTCAATATTTTCCTAAAAGGTGCCCAGGTGATTCATTAGAATCACCTGGATTGAGAACAAGTGCTAAGTGCACCAAACAAGGTTAAAAGAATTACAGCCAAATAAAACTTAGAACTTAAAAACTTCTCCTGTTTTCCCATGTAATTGACCAGTCTTTTAAAGGTGTACAAATCATGGAAAGATTGTTGCTGCATATAATCTCTCGTTTTTACCATTAAAAATGTCACAAATAACTGCACTGCATTCTTTAACTGCAGAACTCCTGTCAAAGATGACATCATCTTGACTCCCTCTTTGTTCATTTTGTTAAGCATTATTATATGCAAAACATTAACAGAAAAGCTGGAGAGAGAAAAGATGTAGAAGGAAGGTTTGCAGATAAAATACAAGATGCTCAGTTAAATCTGATTATCAGATAAACAAAAAAATTTTAGTCTAATGATGTCCCAGATATTGCCTAGACTAAAAAAATTATGTTGCTTATCTAAAATTCAAGATTAACTTGGTATTCTATATTTTTATTTGCTAAATCTAGCAACCCTTTGTATAAGATTCTTATCTTCAGCAAACTTACTACTTAACAGGAAAATTAATGAATAATCATAATGTAAAACATCTGTAATAAGTGCAGAATACAATCAGGAAAAGAAAATCTCCACTAACTACTACAGAAGAGTACTAGGGAGAGACAGCAATTAATGCCATATTGCAAGTTGAGTCCATTTTGATTGACAAATAAGTGATTTAGGGTGATAATTTTCAAGTTCAAGTATCCTGAGTTAAATCTCAAATTCACCACTCACTAGATGTGTAACCTTGGACAAGTCATTCAATTTCTCTTTATTGTAAAATGAGGATAATAACACTTATTACTAGGCTGTTTGAAGATCAGAGATAACATATGCACAAAGCACCTGGGACATAGGAGGCACTCCTTAAACATAATACTTATTATTACAACTTAAAATGTCACTTGGCAAAGAGGGTAGTTGTTACAGACAAATATTCAGATGTTAATGTTATGCAGTAATAGTTATATGTAATATGTAATTTTATTTCCATGATCTATTTACACTGTACAAACACTGTTGAAGAGCACCCTACAAGTTCACAGTACATTACAATGTATTTACTTTAAAAATATATTCCTTTATAAAAGGTCATAGCACACTGACATGTCAACATGTGACAAAACTCTCAAAGCAATGTCATCAATTCTGTGGTATCAAGAATGCTTCCAAGTGTTATCGATTTCACAATCACAAGTCACCATTTCAGTTTTAAATACATACAAGTTTTAAATAAAAGATAAATTCATAAAGTGGAAAGTTCCTGCGGCAATACTTATTAATTAATCAACACGTACTTTCAAGGAGATTTTGTGTCATAATTTACAATATCAACTTAATCTGTCAAAAGAAATATTTCAACAAGTTTTGCAGTTCAGAAATTCTCGTTATTTGTTGTTTTTTTACTTTTTCTTCTTTGCTGGTTCTCCCGGTTCCACTTTGCGCTTTTTAGAAGTATGTTCATCTTTTTCATCATCTTTAAATAGGAAATGAAGAGTTTCAATCAGTAATTAAAAAGAAAAAATAATTAAAATTTCACTGACTTTGTATTAGATAATCACCTTCCTTGACTGTTTCTTTCAAAGCTCTTTTCTCCCCTAAAATTAACTTTTAGAACTCTGATTTTAAAATGCAGTTAAAAATAAGGAATTTTTCACACAAGACTCTTTAAGGCTATATTTAAGATCAGTTAAATGAGAAACTAGAAGACTTGTTCTAAAAAATCTGCTCCCAAATATTCCATGGTATACACACTGTGTTCATTTAAATACAATCTACACTTTGTAATAATGCAGCACATTATTTTCTTTTTACAAAAAATTTACATATTAACCATGACCCTATTTAAATGGCTATCAGCTATCTTTCATTTCAATCTGTTTTCTCTCCTCCAAAAACAACAACCTTCCCCACACCCCCACCCCTAATAATCCTTATATTTTGAAGTTAAACAGATTACTCATGGTTAGAGGTTTCACCGAACCTCTAATTTCACTTTGTCCTGTTATTTCTATTTTTTCCCCCATTCTTAGAAGGTTCAGAATATTCTAATGGCAACAGAAAAACATACATCTTCCCCGCTTCATATTATGGAGAACTTTTCTTGGGGAACTGGCAGGATAGAAAAGAAACTCACATTAAAATAAAGTCCATAATTTTAAAAGCTTTCCAAAATGTTGGTATCTGTAGCCACAGAAAATTTTCAATTAATTAAAATGTTGCCAAACCAGAAAAAGTGGATCCTTTTATTGAATTAAAAAAAAAAAAAAATCCAACTACTTGGTTCTATCAAAAAAAGGGTAGTACAGACCAGCTCACTCCCATCTCCCTAAATAGCTGTGTGGCATTATTTTAAGAACTCGGTATACACAGGTAGAAGGTGTTATGATTTATAAAATACAGATTTATTTTAAGCACATTATTGAATTCACTGTAGCTTTTGACTTTATTATCTTGATCAACAGATAAAAGTTCAACTATCATCATGTGGTGGTCTATAAAATGTTTTGGGACTTCATATTTAAAAGAGGCCTTCATATTTTAATCTGGGAAACCACAAATATCTGATCATAAACTCTTTGAAGGAAATATATTTAAAATCTCTTCTCAAGCCTTTAATTTCCTTCACTGACTGTACCCTAGAATATCTCATTTGTTGATGCAGACAATAATTAGTATCAACAGCAGTTAAAGGTACATTCATCCCCAACAAAGATCATTGTGGATTTATGTAAACAATGAAATAAAATGCAGTTCATTTCAACCAATCATCCCAGAAGTTAACAGACCAAAGTTTTTATCAGTCATCTATCATGGATACCAAAAACCCTAAACCAAAAAACAATATGGCAGGTCAAATAAGCCAAGGAGTTTAATTACCAAGCTTGTCTTTGGAAATTACTATTTTCAGTAGCTATAATACAAAAAAAAAATTGAAAGTACTTTCCAACTCCTACACTGTAAAATCCACTAACATACATTAAAAAGATGATCCTAAGATACTTCTACTTTTATTCTGCCACTTACAACAAGTAAATTTACGGAATAACAATAAAACTATGAACTCCTGATGATGGATAAGTAACTTCCCATCAGTGATTTCACAAGAAGCGCTAATGCCATCTAGTGACGCGACAAGACATTGCCTTAAAAATGGTGCAGGAAAAAAAATCCGAAAATATTCAGTCCTTCAACAATTATTTACTGAGTTTCTACTCTGTGCCAGATACTGTAAATGCATTGGTGAGGAAACAACTTTTCTTCTATGGAATTCATGTCACCTGAAGTGATTAAGTTTAACTTTTGAATACACTAACTTTCTAAATTCTAAAAATAAAATCATTACCTCTATTAGCCAAGATTTTACTATATATTACATGTTAATATAGCTACAATTAATAACCAAGCTTTACTGATCTACATTTTACAACCATTAAAACAAGAAGAGCTGATAAGTAGCAAGAGCAAGTAAGTGTTGAACCTTTTCCAGCTCCTCCTTAAAAATATGTGAAAGTTAAATGGCAAAACAAAACAAAACAACAACGGCCAAAGGACAGAAAATGAGAAAAAATATCAAAAACAAAGTAACTTGATAATCTAAATGTCAGATGATTTAAGAATGGGGAGTTTCCATTACATGCTATTTTATGAATTTTTTAAAGAGGCCAAAAATGTTGGGAAAATCAATTTTACAGTGACCCTGTGAACATGGTATACATGCCAGAAATGGCAAAAATCACTTCTATAATGGAACATATATATTACAAAAAGAAGAGAGTTATATTAAGTGACCAACATTAAAGATGGAACTGGAAATTTCAGGATTATCTTTTACTTCTATGATCCAGTTTTAAACTGGCTGTTGCTTTGGGTCCCTTTGTTTTTTGTTAATACCTGCATTTGCTTTCTGATGGAGGACCATTTTGTGATCACAAGGATACAAATTATCTACGGAAATAGCAATGATATTTGTCACATATTTGTAACTTTTTCTAACCCAACTCAAAAACAAATTGTGAAGATAACTCTACTCCTTTCTTGCTTGGCCTGCTAAAAAAAACTCTGGCCTTTTTCATAAAGGAACAAAGACATCAGAGCATGAGTGCATGGCACCCTAGTTTGAGTATCAACTCAAATGCCTTACTGCCATTCTTTCTATAGAAGGATAGCTATTTTGTGAACACTTTAGCTGGGAAACTATCGAGAGACCAAACCCTAGTTTAGTAAGATTTGAATCTGAATCCACATTCTGCCTCTTTCTAGCTATGTCCATTTGTTTGGGAAAATTCTTTAATGTGAGATTGTTTTCTCATATGTAAAATAGTAAAATTTAGTTCAATTCAACAAATATCCACTGAATGCACTAGAAAGTGTGATACAAACATAAATAAAACCTGGACCTGCTTTCTGAGGAACACATGTTCATACAGAAGATGGACTTATGAACAAATAATCACAAACAAGGTGATAAGTGCAATCAATAGCTTTTGGATGTACAATATAAGGAGGAAAGAATTTAGTTAGAGGTGGTATATGAGTTTTTTCTTCTTCTTTGAATTGGATTTTGAAGGATGAATGAGTTTATCAGCCAAAGGGGCAGGAAAGAACATTCCAGACTAAGGTGCAACATATACTGAAAGGCAGAAAACCATAAAATAGCATGGTCTATCAAGTTCTTAATATCAAGATCTTAAAGTGCTAGCAAGGAGCTTTGCAAATGAGGGTGAAGAAAGGTGCGGCCTATCACAGCAGGCTTTGATTCTATCCTGTACACGAGTTTTAAGCAGGCAAGTAACTTAAACAAATATGACTTTTAGAAAGTGAACACTGGCTGCAGTGTGAATTACAGAATTGAGGGAGTAAAAGTGTGGAGCAGAGATTACTTGGTAGTCCAAGTAAGAGATGAAATTATATCGTTGAACTAAGGTAAGATAACTAAGTCATTATTTTCCAATTACTGTGTAGTAATGCTCAGTTAAATTCTTTTTGTGCTAATTTTAGCTCTAATGTACAATTGCTTTAATATAAAATGAAGCCTTCAGCACCTCACAGCTGCAATCACAAGAAAGGATACATGAATTAATTCGTGTCATTCTATTATAAGCCACATATACCACTGGTAAAGATATCAGGGATTTTACTTTAAAGCCTAAATAATTTATGATCTTTTTCTAAAAAGTAGCAAATGCTACTAGTTCAAATTATATTAGAGACATCACGTTAAAAGTCAGTATGCAATCTTTCTCCCAAACAGCAAAAAGTACTGAGAGATAACCATAACCAGTTTTCTAATTCACTAGATTTAAATTTGTTCATTAAATATCTCATTCTTTTTAAATCCACGACAGGAACCAAAAGATATCACTAACAGTGTGAACTTCCTTACCTGATTCCACCGTCTCCTCCCCTTCCGGTAGAAGCCTAGCCTTCTTAGCATTCTGTGGGGCATCATCACCATTGTCCTCATATATGTTTGACCACTTTATTGCCATATCCAGCTCGGGGGGCGGTGGTTTCTTCTCAGTAGTGTAGGTCTCAGGAGATGGTACATAGTTTGACTTCCATATTTTGAATTCCTTTGGAGGCTGTTAAGCAAACACATTAAGAAACACTGTGAGGAACCGAGGTTCCTCTGATGGATATAAACACATGCACTTCCCTGTCGTTTGCTTATCGTTCAGACTGATTTTGTTTTAAGGCTTAAAGATACATTTTTCCATCTAAATCACAGTACTGTTAAGTGAAAAGCCAAAGGGTTCCCTATATGAATAAAGCTAATAACTTTTAGTTACCAAAGAAGAATCCAGTCTCAGAGATACTACGCCAAGGCTGACCCCTCCAGGAGGCTGCAGCAGACACTGTCTTGGAGGCAGCACCGCAGGCACTTCGGCGTCAAAGGGAAGGGGTCTCGGGGAGAAGCTGCAGCGAGGGGGGAGTGGGGGGGGGCGGGGGAGTCACCACCGTTAGTCCTCGCCGCGCGGGGTCGGGGCACCGAGCGCGGAGGTTTGGGCCTCTGCACAGGGGACGGGGGCTGCGGGGCCGGTCTGACACCCACCAGGCTGAGGGAAGGGGCCCGGGCTCCCCAGGGCTGGAGGTGAGAGGGGATGGCGCGGCATCCCGCGGGGGCTGGGTGCGTGTGGGGGAACGGCCAGCCAGGAAGGAGCTCAGGAGAAAAGGGGCGGAGGCCGGGGCCGAGACCGGGAAACGGGGTCGGGGATCTCACCTCCTCAGGCGCCTTGACGACGTGCCTCTCCCAGTCTATCTGCTTGTTCAAGGGATTGTAGAGAAAGGCCGGGCGAGTCACGCTCCGGAACAGCTCGTCGGGGCCCGGCAGCCGCTTTCCCGTCTTGTTGCCACTGCTGCCCGTTGGTTTCACCGGATCCAAGGTCCTGCGACCCATCTCCTCCGGCTCGCTGTTGTCCTCCTCGTCCGAGGAGCCTGAGCTGCTACTCCCGTAAGCTGCGAAATAGCTCAGAGGATCCTTCTGGTCTGCTGCCATGACGGCTGCCCGCGACAACTGAAGACTCTGCCGGAAGTCGGAAGCTGCCCCAGGCCCCACCCAGAGGTTGGCCACGCCCCCAAGACGTGCAGCCTGGCTTGGGACCTACGCCCCCTGGTGGCTATACTGCGCTCCTGCTACTCGGCTGAGGAACTGAGGCTGTAGGGTAGGGGGTCCCCGCACATTCCAAGCAGGAGCTCTTTTTGGGATAATTCTTTGAGAGCCCTGAGATGAAGGCCTGAGCCAAACTTTAGTATTCAGTAAGTATTTACTAAAGGATCCTAGAGATCCAGGCATTCTAATTTAATCGGTGTATTAGTGTTCTCCAGGGAAAACAGAACCGACTGGAGATTTTATATATCTCTATCTATATAAAATTTGTCATAGGATATATAAATATATTTATATTTATATATAAAGAAAATAAATATTTTATTATATATTTTTTCTTTATATATATTTATGAGATTTATCATAGGATATATATAAATATATGAATGCTTATATATATTTATATATATATAAAATGAGATTTATCATAGGAACTAGTGTACATGACCTTAGGGACTAGCAAGTCCAAATTCTGTAGGACAGGCTGCAAGTTGGAAACTCTGATGAAGGTTTTGATGAATTCCCCAGGAGAGACTGGCTGGCTGAAGTAGAGAGAGAAATTCTTTCTGACTGCTGAAATCATCAGTTCTCCCTTCAAGGCCTTCCACTGATTGCATGAGACTTCTTTCATTGCAGAAGGCATTTTTTGTTGTTTTAATTACAGACGTAACCAGCCATAGAATCAATCAACTAATGATGTAAATTCACAAAATTATCTTCACCATAACAAACAGGCCTGTACTTTCTTGACCAAAACCAGATGCCATAATTAAGCCAAGCTGACACATGAACTTAACTATCACAACTGGTATGGGCTGCAGCCTGGACTTTAGGATCTTTCAAAGTTCCCTAGGTGATTTTAGTGGGCAATAAAGTTTAAGAACTTCTGCAGTTAGGATTAAGTTCAATAGTATGGTAAATGCAGGGGGAGGATTTCAGGAGCTGCACACAAATCATCTGTTGTGTTGTCTATGTTTAAATAAAACAAGCCTTCATAAGATCCTATTTGACAACTGTAGCTCTAATTAGCTTCTTGGTTTGCTTTTTTTGTCAAAGTCAAAAACAAGGTTTAGCCAGTGATACAAGATATGGCCACAGCCTGAAACTTATTGCTCCCTTTTACAATGCTTAGGTAAAAATTACTTTGAATTGGATTATACAGTTAAGTATGAAGAAAACATAGGATAATATCATTATGACATTTCTTAAACAGGGGACTTTTATTATACTTTGAAAGTCATCACCTTTCTGTATTATTTCACAATAAGGAAATAACTGAAATTGTGGAACCCATAACATTCTTTGAAATTTGCTCTCTACTTGTTAAATTGTACTTGAAAGTTATCACTGTTCTAGTGTTCTGTATATATGTTTTGTTTCACAAAAAAAGTAAAGCTACCATTAAAAAAAAAAGGCTTACCAGAATGTTAAAGTTTGCAGTACCATTTAAAATAAAATTTTGTTTTAATGCAAAAAAAGATTGATAAATTAGACTTAATTAAAATCAAGAACTTGTTTATCCAAAATAGCACTCCCAGAAACCAAAGTATCAAAAAATTTTTTTTAAATGTAACTGCTATTATCCTGAATCTGATCCTAATTTGCCAGTGTTTGATCTTGCACCAAGATCAACATGTTGACCAAAGATGAACTGCCTTTTCAAAAGAGAACTCAAAGGAGTTGCTTTTGTATTAAGTGATAATTAGGTACCTGTGAAAAGTAACTTTTTCACTGTTGCAGTAACCAACATAGTAACCAACTATAATGTATCATGTCAGTCATCCTAATTTCTGCCTTTTTGGCAATGATTAGTTTTCAGTGTTTAAAGAAAAAAAGAGGACTTTATAGGATTCAGAAAACCCAAAATCCGAACTTTATTAAAACCTCAATTTTGTGAATATCATTAGCAGAGAGTCTGAAAGAAAACTTAGTGGTATAAACTAATCCATAAATATAGGTGCTATTGAGTGTTTATTATGGTCTTTGACTCTAAGTCCTATTAAAATTTTATATTTAAAATTAAAAAAATTTAATTTTATTTTAATTAATGCGATGAAAAGCCTGCTTCTGTTCGTAAAGAGATTTCTTTAAATGTAATCACTGTTTTCTTATGCTAAGCTGGAAATGAAACACGTTTCTTCATAATCCTTCATAATGATTACACTACAAAAATCTTACCATTATTAGAATGTTTTTTTATAGCCAATATATCAATCTTCCTCATGACTGATAAATTCAGTCTATTCAGAAATGCAACTCAATCTCACAACCTGGAAGTAATATTTTCTATAGAAATTGGTACAAGTAAAAATGGTGTGATTTAGATACTTGATTTCTTATTGAAAAATTTGAAACTTCCAAAACATTATCAGAACATTTAAAAAAAATTTTAAGGGCAAATTTTATTTTATTTTCATTGACAAATTTCCATGTCTGCTATTTGCAACTAATAGGAGAAACATAGATGAGACAGATATTAGGAAACAGAATTATAATTTAAATGAAAACAAGAATAGCGTAAGATTTATACATGTGTAAAATTAGTTAATTTTTATATATAACAAAAAAGACAAAGTCTAGGTAATGGCCTACTTGTTCCAAATAGTATTAAAAACAGAACTGTCATCCAAAAAACACCCAATCTGTTCTAGTTATTTCAACAGTACAGTTGTCCTCATTAAAACAGAATGAAAAATACAGAAAAAATATTTTTAAAATCTCAAATTATATGTAATAACTGAGTTTTATACCAAGATATTTTTCTTGAGGAATGAAAATGACAAAGAATTTGAAAATCTTAAGAAACTACTATTTATTAGTAAGATTTGTTAGAAATAAATTTTGGCAAACTGAGATCTTAGGTAGATCAGACAATACCAGGTAGGTGCTTTCAGCATTAGAAGGGTACTCTGTGAATGCCTATAAACCTGATCAAGTGGGAAAGGTATTCTTTTCTGTACACAGGCAGTTTTCCCAGTCAGTGACTGCCTTTCTTACTAAAGAGGAACAAGAGCTTAATCCTGAAACTTTACTGTTCAGTGGTTGGAAAGGACTATTAGGCCCTGAAAATTTCTAGCACAAATGTACTGAGAAGAAATATTTCAGCCTAGGAGTCTAAACTCATATAGAGAAATATTCCCTATTAAAATTAGTATTACACATAAAAAATTTTAAAACATACACTGAAAACATTAAAATACTCCAAAAATGAAAAAGTAGAAAATACTAAAAGTATATGATCAACATGATTTACATTTAGCTATCCTAAAAGATGCTTCTTTTATTCTAAAACATTCTATTTACAAAGTATGCTAATGTGTTTAAAAATACATGTATTAAATGTTAAGAAGTCATTATAGAGATTCCATAAAAATTCATATCCTATAAAACATTTTTTGCTGTTATTAAAAAAAATTAAAAAGCAAAAGAACAGTCACTGTGGCAAAGGAGCACGTGATCTTAAGGGAAGAAACATCTCACTTGAGTTTACACAAGTTCCTTCTTCTTCTAACTGCAGCTCTGGTGGCAAAGGAGGAGCCCCAGGGTCCCCAGGTCTAGGAAGTGCAGTTGAAGAAAAGGTGGTATTTTCAGTTCTCCCTACTTCTAGAACAGGCAAATTCAAAGATGAATCAGTAGAAAAAAAAGGGGCTGTGCTGGATTCTCCTTCTGGATGGTATATAACAGTGGATGCTCTGAGTTTTTCAGAGAAATTACTCTTGTCTGAATTTGATCTAGAGAGGTTGCTTGCAGCTCCATCTGGAAAAGGGTCACAGCTGCTACATTTTAGTCCTAAAATGAAAGTATTCAGATGTAACTGAAAAACCAAAAAAATTGAGTCCATGCCCATCTTGTGTCTTTTTAAAATTAAAATATAGTCATTACACAACCAAAGTTTAAATAGTAATTTATAAATTCTGTTGTAAGCCACTTCAAATCACATTTACTTTTCTTAACAACCATGAATTATACATACTATTATTTACATTTTCTAGATAAGAAAAAGGGTCTCAAGGAAGTTAAAAGACATGCTGCAGTTCATACTTTATTTGTGTATGTATATGTTTAACTATTGAAGGGCCTGGAAAAAATTAAGGTCCTAAAATTATTCATAAAAGAAATAGCTTTCTCAACTAATAAATATTCTTTATCATTCGGGCACGGAAGTATTACCCAACAAAAATAAAACTAACACAGGACATGCTAAAATTCTACTAGTTTATGAATGCCATCCACTGATACTTGAATCATAGTGTTTAAACTGGAAGAGACTTGAGTGGTCATCTTACTGTCTAGACTCTCACTATTTAGAGATGAGGAACTAAGATCCAGAACAGTTAACATTCCAGGACTACTTCATGGGAAAGTGAGAACTAGAATTTGGATCTTCTCTTCACACTAAATCATGCCCTTGTTCTCAATTTAATTGTTAACTGACAGTAGCTGTTCCCAAAGAATTTTATCATTATCTAAAGGGTATAACCAACAATCAGCCCCAGGATTGAAAGAATAAACACAATACAATTTAACTTTTTGTTGGACTTAGCAAATATTCAATGTCTACAGACACAGAAACTCCTGAATTGACAAATTTTAGGTAAAAGATAAATGTAATATTTTTAAATAATACCAAATTGCTTCCTGCTTAAGATGTTTAAAAACCTGTAAAGTCAGTAAAGAACATTTACAAATTACAATTATATGGTTTTCCAACTTCACAATACATTCAGCATTTCTGTCCCAAGCTATAGAAACTCTTTTCTTAAATATGGCTGAAGAGGAAACTTCCAATGTACCCTTGGATCCTAGCAAGTCCTTATAGATTGTGAGTCCCTTAAGGGCAGTGCCTAGAACAGTTGGAATAGAGCTACATCACATGCACATTTAACTCATGTGTTCTGGAAAGAAAGAGACAAGGGAGGGAGAGAAAATGGAATTCAAATTCTGTAGGCAATTCTACATGGCATTCCAGTGAACATGGGCTGTGGAGTCAGGATGAAAATAGAACAAGTGCATTTGCTATTTCCCTTAATCAGTCTCAGTCCCAATGCCTCTCACAGTACATCTTGCTAGACTGAGTATGATTCTAGTGTTTAAAGTTATGTTTATTTTATACAATATAATTCCTATAAATAAACATAAGACAACTGGGGGGGGGAACTAGAAGAATTCCTTATGTGAGAGGTACAATATTTTCAGGAGTTACTTTTGGCTAGATAAATTTTACATTCTGCCAACTTTAGAAACAATCCCCTGTGTATACTGGATTTCATTACAGCACAAATTTTTATAAACAGTATTGTTAAATGAATACAGGCTACAGAGTGACATTCTGCTTTTCCAATGTAATGACAGCATAAAAGAAAAAAAAGGAAATCCAATAGAATTCTGAAACAAATATTTGAATAGAAGCAAAATGGTAACTTGTTTTTTGGGGGTTTGTTTTGCATTGTTAATTTAAATTATTTCTTGGATACCTAAGATATCTTACCTTTCAGATGCTCTAGTTTTATATTTCTAAGTTTAAGCACTTCATCTGTAATCTTCTGTATCAGAAAGTTCTGTGTTTTTTCTCGCCGAATAGACTCAACCAGTGTATCTAGTCCTTTGGGGTTTTCTTGCAAATAGTCTAACAATTTTCCAGCCCTTTTTCTACTTGATGTACGGCAAGAAATTTCTTCAGTGTCTTCTCTGCTGAGTATTTTTTTTGCACGTAGATGATCAAAATGTCTCTCGGCTATGATTTTTTCACACAGGTACACACGCAAATTTTCTAAAGCCTAAAGGACAAAATAGGCTTCAGTGTTATTTTTTAATACCTAAGGAAATCACATAGGTGATTATTTATTAGTTAGAAATCTCTAACTGGTATGGCTGCTTTTGCTCTCATCTTTACCTAGGAGACTTGGCCCACTAAAATACAAGGTAATTAAGACAGAGGTAGGCCAAGTAGTTTCCAGACTAGACATTCCTCACAGCTTCCATTCTGCTCTTATTTCACCTTCACGCCTATAAACCAAACCCAGGCTGTTGCAAGGATGGCTAGCCAAATCTAGAGGGCCTAGGTAAAATGAGCACAAAGGCTACCATGCTTTTTACTATTTAACAAGGAGTACAGGATTAGTTGGGACCAGGGAGGATAACTCAGAGTTCTCAAAGTTTAATGTTTTCTCCAATGTACTATTAATTATTCCATTTTCCCAAAACAAAACACTAAACTAAAAGGATGCATAATGAGTCTGTTTTGGGGGACAGCTGGAAAGATATACTCTAATTCAGTGAGTCAGTCTTGGTGGAAGGGAAGTAGAGGGAGTAAGGGTGGTAAAGGGGAGAAACACTTAAAGGAAATTATGAACATTAGAAGAAACTGAAGAAATGAAGAAAAGGGGACCACAGAAAACGGACCTAGACCTAAGAAGTGGCTAAGGAGGCTTAATTAGTAGAAAATCCATGGGTTCTAAAAATGGCATTAATAATTTGATGCCAGTGATTTTAATTGTAGCTCCTCCATTTGCTAGATATGTGATCTTGGGCAAGTTACATAACTCTTCTGTGCCTTCGTTTTCCTCATTTGATTGTAATGAGGAATAAATAAGTTAATTCATGCAGAGTTCTTAGAAAAGTGCCAGGTATACAGTAAGTGATCAATAAATGTTAGTGATGATGATGTTTAGTTTAACTCACTTTTACAATAATGAGCTAACAGCAATGGAAGATCTTAAAAGTACCCTGGTTTGTAGTGATAGGAAAGTAAGCTGGGTGAAAGGTTCCTGTAGATTGTTTTCTCAGTCCAGTGAACTCCCACATTCATTTATTTCTTCACACAACAAATATTTCATGTGTCCAAATACCTAATATGCCAAGTACGGAGCAATCGGTATACACAGATGAATGAGACTGCATGCAAAGGGCCCATGGCGTAGTTGGGGAATATGTATCACACACAAGCTAATAAATTTAAGAAAATTTGTTATGACCCACAAATAAGACTGTAGATCAAGTACAAGTAATTCTACCTACAGGACCTGGGAAATTTACAAAGGTTGTGCTTGAGCTAGAGGCATGAAGCTGCACAGTAGAGCAATACTGAGAAGTTTGGGATAGCTGGAACACAGGGTGCACGTGGGAGGATGGTAGAAAAGTGGGGTTGAGAAGGAAAATTTAGGATTGGATCATGGAAGGATTTTTATAAAATGCTGAAGAACTGGCTTCCCTGTAGCCAAAAGAAGTCATCAAAGGTTTATAAACAGGAGGCACTAAGATAACTTTGGATATGACAGGGGGGAGCAAATGGGGGTCAAAGAAGACCAGTGAGAAGACTGCCTGTTATCTCAGGTAAGATACATTAAGAGTATGCATTTAAACTGTGGGGATGGAGATAGAAGATTAGATTGAAAAGATGGACTCCCTGAAAAATCCCATCTTCATTTTTTACTACCTACATGCTGATGATTCCCAAAAATTATGCCTGTGATGGAGACTGACAGCCTTCTCCATACAGACATTCTAAGCTACTTCAAATTTAACATGTCTAAAAACAACTTATATTCCTCTTTTCTTCCAATTTTTCATCTCACCTTGGAGCACCGTCATCTATCTATTCATTCATACTATAAACCTATGACTTTTCCTTGCCACATCTAATCACCCACCCACACATTCTGCCAATCTCTACATCATTTCTATTATTGGCATTGCCCTAGTTCAGGTCCTCATCATATCTTGTGTGGATGAACACCAACTGGCTTCTAACTACACTTCCTATTTCTCTCACCCAAATTTCTCCTTCACACATCTACCAGATCTTTCCATATTTCAAGAGAAATTAGAAATTTGGAGTGTTATGTGAATTCTCCTGATATGTAAATGTTAATTACTTAAAAAAATTAAAACACTGTTCCTGGAGATGACCCCTGACTTAACAGATAAAGTTCTGCAACCATGGCAGAATAGAGAAGTTAAGAGCATGGCTCTGCAGTCAGAACCACCTCAGTTCAAACCTTGGATCTCCCACATACTCCTGTGAGAGCCAACACAAGTTAAGTTACCCTAAGCTTCAGGTTCCTTACTGATAAAATGATGATAAATAATTACCTCACATGATCTCTAAGATTAAATGGCACAGTACTTACAAAAGGCTTGGCACAGTCTCTGTACACAGTAAGTGCTCAATAAATAATAGCTCTTTTATTATGGCAGATGAGCCTCTCCATAATGTGGCTCCTCCTTATCTCTAGCTTAATCTTGAGTTCTGTCCTGGAACTTTATGCTTCTCCTAAAACTGCTGTTTGTCACTCTACATTTCTTTACGGTATGTTAACTTTGTGTTGCTTTCTTTTTTAATGTCCAAACCCCTATTTGTCCTTGAAGATTCAGTACAGCGGCCATATCTTTCAGGAAGCTGTACCTAAACTCCCCAGGACGAGGATGAGGTAGATACCTCTCTGCTCTGTCCTGTGCATACATCAATTGTTTTACTTAACTATACAAGGATTCCACTTCCTCTATCTTATTTCCCAGTTAATTCCCAGACATTTCCATTTTGCCCCAATACTCTTCTCAAAGTCACCAATGACAGGATTTTTTTTTTTTTTTTTTTTTTTGCCACATCTGGTACTTTTCAGTTGTCATCCTTCTTGTCTTCTCATCAGAATGATCACAGTTAATCACTCCCTCCTTGAAATGCTCCTCTCTGGGCTTATATGAATATCATTGTTTCCTGGCTTTCTTCCCATCTCTGTGGCTATTACTTCTCAAACATCTTTGAAAACTCTTCTGTCTCCCTTTTTTCTTCTAACTCTCAACTTCCTGGGTAAAGGCATTCAACCCCACATCTATATGCTGACAACATCCATTTATACTTCAAACTCAGATCTCTCCTCTGACCTCCAGACTTGTACATTTAATTGCTGATTTAACATTCCTATTTCCTAATCTGATTCCATTCTCTTCCTCAACTCCCACATTCAACCAATCATCAAGTCTTACCAATTTGTTTCAAAAATGTATCTGGAGTTCTCCTACTCTATTCCTCTTCACTGCCTTCACCCTGATCCAAATCACCATCATCTCTCTCTGTATAAATTCCAAGAGTCTCATTACTTGTTTCCCTGTTCTCACTCTTGCTCCTCTTTGCCCACCCAACAAGAAGAGGGATCTTTAAAAAGAAGATACAAGTTTTCAGTAGGTTCCCATTGCACATGGGGAATCACAGAAAAAATAAAGGTACAGAATCCACTCTTCACATGTATTCATATACAGGTCTCATCTCCTACCACTCAGTCATCAACTGTAAAATGAGAGTAACAGTATCTCTCTTAGAGGTTCTTGTAAGGATTAAATGGGAACATTGTAAATTGTATGGCATATCATATGGAACTCTGTAAGCTCAGCTTTTGAAGTTCACAGTTTTACTGGCATCCATCTTAAGATAATTCTCATTTATTCTACAGTATGGTCTTATTTGTGGACTACACATTTGTGAATTTGTCTACTTAATAAATTTTATTTGTAACCCCTATATCAATACTCCTAGAGCTTTCTCAGACATTCATGGACAAGTGCAGAGTGGCAAAAAAAATGAGTCCTTTGATGTGCACATGTCCAGCTGAGGCTGAACAAGATAATGCTCTACTTTCTTGTTTCAAATTATACTGTAGACAATTGTCCTTTTCATGGTTTATTACGTGCCATGTTATCACATTTTTGTGCTTTTTATTGGTGATTTTGTTGTTTAAAATGGCCCCCATGTGTAGTGCTGATGTGCTGTCTAACGTTCCTATGTGCAATAAGGCTGTGAAGTGCCTTACAGAGAAAATACGTTAGATATGCTTTGCTCAGGCATGGGTTACAGTGCTGTTGGCTATGAATTCAATGTTAATGAATCAACAATACATATGAAATAAGGTATCTTTAAAGAGAAATACATATAAAACAAGGTTATATATTGACCGATTTGAGGAATATGTAACAACAGAGGGATCTTCAGAAAGAAATACAACTCGGTAGTTCCTATTGGCTGGAACCTAACCCTGTATTTCCTCTAGAAGTAAAGGTTCAGCATTAAATAACTAGGGGTTCACAAGGACTTTACAGAACATAACTACCATCAATAATGGAAATCCACTGCAGTCATCAATGTCCCAGTCTCATCTCAACTAGATTATAAAGCAGGGTATGATCTTCATTTTTATATCCTTGTAGA
>PVKY010005789.1:0-16885 GCA_004027775.1 Bradypus variegatus
TTCTAGAAATGCAGCATCTCAGGCCCTCCTCAGAATCAGGGTCTCTATTTTAACAAGATCCCAGAGGATTCTTGCACATTTACATTTGGGAAGTGCTGGTCTCCACACCTTCCGAGAACTTGGGCTTTATGCAGCCTGAGAGGTTTCCAGTTCACACACCATTCCTATTCTTTGCTGCTGCCATAAATACCCTCATTACTGGTGTAATGGGTTTACACTTAGAGGTCTCCAAAATACACCTGGACCTCAGTGTACACAAAGGTGCTACTGGCTTTTCAGTTTCCAAAGAAGCAAGTTAGGGAAACCCATGGCCCTTTGCTGTCATCAACCACCAGAGACCTCTTGAACATACCTTCTTCCGAGCCTCACTCATCTCCTGGCACATGAGGCCTGCTTGCCTTTCTCCTTAGATCCTGCTTTCATAAACAAGCCACATGTACACCCAAGGGGAAGTCGGGGTGGGAGCCCTGCGTTACCAACACCCAGCATCTGCTCAGTGAGAGCGGGTTCCTTGGGAAGTGCCAAACGAGCCTTGGGGAATCGTCACCCTCCCTCTTGGGACTGCTTTCAGGCAACACTGCCTTTCTGGATCAGGGGAGAGCTGCTCCCCTGATTTTTCTGTAATTCTTCTCCTCCAGTGCCATTTAATATTTTAAAATAATTGGCAGTCCTTATTTTTTGGAAAAATGTTAAAGAACTGGTTTTTCTTCTCTTTCCTCCTTGGCTGAGTTTGTAACAACTAGTACATGCCTGTTGTACTGAATGGCAGGCATGGGTTATAACGAGAAAGAAAATGGAAAAGCTTCCATCTCCTTGCTATTTAGCACAAAACTATAACAGTGGGAAGACCTTCCAATTCCATGGGACGGGAATGTTCTTTCCCCACCTTATGAGTCCGGGAGGATGTGTGCAGATGTGTGCTGATAATACTTGGCAGCGTGGGTGGGAGGAGGCAGGCACATTTGACCATATGCACTATCTCCAAGACATTAACAAAATTTTTAAAAAGTGCTGTACCCTGCCTCATTTGTTTATTTTTTTGTTGATGAGATTTAACATAAAATAGTGCCGACCCAGCTGAAATGTTAAGAATTTGAAGTCAACATCCAGACCCCCCGTGCCGTATTTTTGACTTGCAAATGCTCTCCTAGAATAGTCGGAGTGTCCTTATTAAGCCCAGCTTGTGATGTACACGTAGCACCGTCTGCTCCCGCACTGTATAATTCATGGGCTTGCCTTACGCAGTCAGGGCGGAATGGAAACCACGACCAGCCCATGAACCCAAGGCGACGCTTTAATTATTTTAAAAGGAAAACAGAGAAACTGAAATCCGACTGGCCTTTCAGCCCTGTCCTGAGAGGCGGATGTCTAGACGGCCTTCTTTCAGCCAGGTTCGGGTCTGTTCATTGGCATCAGCCCTGCAGGCATCCGATTAGGGGCAGGGAAATGGTCAGTCATCCTGTTCCAGGCCACCCTTAGCCATGACTCAGCATCCATCAATGGTAGTGGGTGGAGCAGCTCAGAAAATGAGCCTACTGAACCATGGAACCAGGGAGGGGGTTGGGAGTTGAGTTTCATTACTTTCAGCAAGAAAGGATGATAATAATCACCATAGTTACCATGCACGAGCTCTTCCAAACCAGCTTGCCCTATATTGAGCACCTGTCAGGCATTACTTCATCAATCCCCTAGCAGCCTGCAAAGTAGGAGTTGTTATTCCATTTTACAGAGGAAGAAACTGCGGACCCAGAGGCTGGCCTAAAGCCACATGGCTAAAGACAAGAAAGGCCTAGATTCAAACCCAGATCTGTTGGGCTCCAAAACCCATGTTCTAAGTCAGTGGCGTGCAAAGGAGGTCACAAACCCCAAGGGCTGGGCAAAATGAGGGTCGTATGGGAAGGAAATAACAGAAATGTTGTTTGCATTTTTAAATCTCATTTAACAATTGTTATATTTGCATATTTTCATCATATCCATAATAAATTAGCATATCTGAAAGTGCATGATGTAAAAGACAAATGCCTATATACATATTTGTGAGTTCATGATCTGGATTTTTTTCTTGCTAGGAGGTCAGAAATGAAAACACTTAGAAACCACTGCTCTTAACCCCTCCTTTGTATTGACCCCTACCCAGGGCCCTCTGCAGGGGGGCTCCAGGCATCCACTCCTTTCCCTCTCTCCTCACCGAGACCCCCATTGAGACCCCATTGGCCTCTGCCAGCTTGACTCTAGCACCTCCCGCCTCTCCAGCCTGCCCCACCCTGCACAGTAAATTGAAGAGACTGATGATGGATTTGGAATCTGAAGATGACTCCAATTTGCAGAGTGACCTCTGATCAGAATTCTGACTTGGGAGGCTGAGTCTCCACGTCCTGGGTGGAAATGTGCCCCTCTTCTTCTCCGTTGCATAAGGCCTGCTCTGACTGTTCAGGGCATGGGGCACACCCCTGCTGCTGCCCCCTTGCCAGCTGTGTCATCTCAACTGTGACACCTCCCTGCTTTCACCCAAGGGGGTGGGAGGTGCCTCTGGTCCTGCTACGGATTACCCAGAGAATCTGATGAGCTAGGAGGCATGAAAGACTAACTGTGTAAATAAATCTCACTGTTCCTCTGCTCCGTCGTCATGCACCCAGCTCAATGGAGCCTCTATTCATTTAGAAGGTATTTCCTGAGCACCGTTAGTGCTGGGCACCGGGGTCCTGGTAGGGACAAAGCATCCAGGGTCTTGGTTCCTAGGGACTTTCCATTTTAGGGGGAGAGGACAGAAAGAAACAAGAAACAATCGTACAAGGATAATTCCTGCTGGAGATAAGTGCTATGAAGAACACAAGGAGGGGCCCCTGCCCTGGGGAACGGGAGCCCACCTGCCCTTGAGTGCTCACAATGAGGAAGAAGGTGCTGGGTGACGGTCAGGAGGAGAGCATCCCAGCAGAGGGAAGGGCGCAGGCAGGGGCCAGAGGAGAGGATGGGGTTGGTTTATTCCATGGAATGATAAAGAGTCCAGAGTGGCTGGAGCAGAGGGAACAAGGGCAGCCTGGTGGCCGAGGAGGGCAGGGAGGTGGGTGGGAGCCGATGGACCATGCAAGGCTGCAGTTGTCACTGGGGAGAAGAATCCCTGACCATCTCCCTCAGCACAAAGTGATAATTCAGCATAAAGAAGAAAATGGCACCTGCAATGCCCAGCCCTCCTGACATTTGGGAGGTGTTAGGGGTTGGATTGTGTCCTCCAAAAAGTCATGCTGAAGTCTTAGCACCCAGCCCTTCAGAACTGACCTCATTGGGAAATAGAGTCATTGCGAGTGTGGCGACATAGTAGAGGTGAGGTTACACTGGAATAAGGTGGGCCCTGATTCAGGACGACTGAGAGAAGGAACGCAGCGACGGAGACCCACAGGGAGGCCACTTGACGACAGAGGCAGAAACTCGAGTGAGGCAGCCACAGGCCACAGAGCACCAGGGCTCGCTGGCCCCCACCAGAAGCCAGGAGAAGCCAGGAAGGACTCTCCCCTGGAAACTTCAGAGAGCACGGCCCTGCAGACACCTTGATTTCAGACTTCTGGCCTCCACGACCCTGAGAGAATAGATCTCTGCTGTTTTAAGCCACCCAGTTTGGGGTCCTCTGTTACGGCAGCCCTTGCACACTAGAACAGGAGGTCTGCTTGGTTTGGACCCGCGAGGGACCTTGCCACTTAAGGCCAAGGCCTGGGAGCACCAGCTGGAAACTCAGAGGGCGTGGACAGGCCCGTCCCATGCCCCCCACTTAGCTGAATGTCCTCCTGACCCCCGGTTTGGGCCACTCCTTCCCGTCACCCCCAGCTTCCTCCTCCATCTTCCCACATGCCTCTTCCATCAGAACCGGGGTCTTGGCAGCTGGCATTTGGGTGAGCGAGGCTGCTAGGCAGGGTGTCTGAAGCCACTGTCTTCACAGCCTTGCTCTGCTCCTGCGGTGACCGCCCACCGCCCCCTTGACTGTGAAGCCAGGAGCGCATCTCGCAGGGGCTCCTCCCCAGGGTGGGGCGGGCTGGCAAGAGGAGGTCCTCACCTCCCTCTGAGGAACCCAGCCTCAGCTCTTGGGATAGACAACACCTGGAGTTTGGCGGGGGGCAGGACTGGGAATGCAGTTTTCACAACTGCAATGCACCTGACACAGATGCAGAGCCACCCAGGGCCCTCTTGTGCCGGTCAGCTGAATGCAAGCCCCCCACGGGGCCCAGTTGGGCTTCCTCCAGGACAGAAAGGCCAGATCAGGGCTGGGGGTGGGAGGTGGCACCCCAGAGATGCCCGGTGAGGTGAGAGGCTGGTGGAGCAATTGCTGCTTTACGTTGTGCACGCCCTCTGTGCCAGGCTCCATGCAGGATGCATTGCACTCTTAACTCACCACCTCCCAATCTTCCCAGAACAAGCCTCAGACTCAGGGATTATCATCCCATTTTATAGATGAGAAAATCGAGGCCAAATTCACAACACTAGGAAGTGGCAGATGGGGATGTGAAACCTGGTTGCCTACTCAGGAGCACACACTGCCTCTGCCACTCTCCACTGCCTTCTCAAGGCCTTCCAGGTCCTCGTTGACTCCCAGCCCCAGAGTAATCTGCAAGGGATGGAGACAAGGGCAGGATCTCTATTGTCAGTGAACTTAAAGCCGAATTGCAAGACGAGGCAGCATCCAGGAAGTGGTTATAGGATAATAGAATATGGGGTTGAATAAGGAAGAAAAGCACATTGAACTTGGAAGTCTGGCAGACCCGGCTTTGGAGCTGATCTCTCTGAACCACCATTTTGTCATCTGTGAAATGAGTGCCATTGTGACACCTACACAAGGCGATTGATGAGAATCCGATGAGTACCATGCACAGTTCTCAGCACTGAGTGGGTGTTCATGGATGTTTCTTTGCTTGCTTCTCATCCTTCTTTTCTTTTTCTCTCCCTCAAAATAGCTGCAGTAAGACTCTGGAGAAGGAGGGAGTCTGTGCAGCCCGGAATGGTCAGGGCGGGCTTCCTGGAGGAGGTGGGATCTGGGCCTCCACTGGGTTTGTTGCATCTGATCTTAGGGCTAAAGGTATAATTATCTGCCCAGTATGTCACCTTTCTGAACTTCAGTTTCCTTCTCTGTTAAATCGGGATATTCAACCACTTTATAAATAGATCAAGCATATAAAGGCATTCAGCAGGGGCCGTGGAAGAGAGTTAGGAGCCCAGAGACTTGGGTTCCAGGCAGAGCTCTGCCACTGTGGTATAATCCTGGGCAGGTCATATTTTGTCAGTAAAATTTCATTTCCTCAACTGAAAAATGGGAATATTATGCCACAAGGAGAGCCACTTAACTTCTCTGGCTTCTGGTACCTAACTACTGAATTGGCTCTAACTTGCTTCTCTCTTCCAGATCTGCTTTACCTGATAGCTTCAGCCACAATCCTCCTGAGCCAGGTTCTTGTCAGCCTTGCTTGGATGACCACAAATCCCCTGCTACCCATTGGCCTGGTGCTATACAGTTTACTAATAAGAATATATTCTTTTAAAATAAGGCCTCATTTTCCCCCAGGAATACAGAGAGTAGCCTTCTTCCTCACTTATTTCATGTAATCATGGTATAAACTCTGTTCTCACCACCCTGCCCCTGGTCTCACCCTGCCCCCGTCCAGGGTAACTTGCATAAATCCTTAAACCTGAAAAGGAGATCATCCAATTTACCCCACTCTCCTGATCATCCAGATGGCAGGGGCAGGGGTCGATCCTGACCAATGATTAGGAGCTGGTGGCAGGGGACAAATCCTTGTGAGGACACAGAACCCAGCCCCGGGCTCTGGGGCGTGGACACAGCTCCCCACCCTTGGGTTTCCCGCTTCCCGGGGTGCATCACTCTCCTAAACGCAACCACCACCCTTGCTAAACACTTCTCAGACAGGCAGGGCTTTGCAACTCCCACAGCTTCAGAGGGGCCTTAGGGCTCAGTGGTTGGGACGCTCAGTCGGAATTCCTCCAACTAACCAGGGGGCTCCTTGGAAGAGGGCTCTGGAGGATTGCTGCGGAACTCCCCCAAGTCTCCAGAATGGAGCTCCATTTGAAGGGTGCTTCCTTCAGCATCCCTCGTCACCGTCCCTTCCAGGATGACTCCCATTGCAGGAGGACAAGAGAAGAGGGATGGGCAGGAGCCAGCTGGGTCAGGAGAAGTCAACTAGGAGGCAGAGCCGGCTGATGGATCTGCGTATACCAACCTGACCCTACAGATCTCCCTCCTCCCTCCTCCCTTCTGCCACGTCGCCACAGATGTTAACTGAGCACCTACTGTGTGCCAGCCCTGGCCCAGTCACTGAGGACATGTTCTCATGTGGCTCACACTATAAGTCCACCCCCTGGCCCAGTCCCCTGCTGAAGCTGAGGGATCTTAGGAGAGCAAAAGCAGGGCTCCTCAGCCTCTGAGCCCAGCAAGCCACCCATTTCACAGATGTCATTCCAGAAAAGAGCCTGGCCCAAGGGCACCCGTCTTGGGTCCAGGCCTCCTGCCTTCCAGGGCTGGGAGGGCCCCACCTGGAGAGCAGGCATCTCACCCAGCGATGTCCCCACCGCCTTCTGTGCACCCTGTGCTGGGTAAGGCCTCGGGGACATGCAGGAGAGTCAGGCCTGCCCTGGGAACAGAGGAGTGACTCACTCAGATGCGGCAGGGGGCTGGAGAGGGGCAAAGAGGCAAAAGGCCAGACACCCTTGCTTGAGGGGCTGCCCCAGCCAAACCTGAGGAGTGACCAGTGACCTTTCATGCTGGGGAGGACACAAGCCACTGGAGTTCCAGAGCACCATTTGCTCACTCCCCACCTCCACCCCGATGTTGACATGGAACCAAGATCTGATGGGCATTCTCTCTTCCTCTGTTTCTAAATCGATAGCTCCTGCTTCACGGGAATGGGAAAGAAGAGTCTAGGGCCCAAGACACACATCTGAGCTGATGGCCTTTCTTTTCCAGCTCCACCCATCTAACCTCCTCTCCAGAGCACTCTCCAGCCTGAGCCTTCCTGGCTCCAGTGCCTCAGGGTCCAAAGTAACTGAACACTAACAGTGGGATTCCAAGACAGCACAGCAGAAGGGACCATTCAGGATAGAGTCCTTCCAGGTCAGCCTGGTGTAGTGGCCTGAGGGCATTGCCATTGGGCCTAACGATCCTAACTGTGCGGGGCGCAGGACACCACCCTCACTCCAGACTCGGTCCACTTTTCCCCGGGGGCGACCTCCCCACTGGCCCCCTCCCCCAGAGATGTCCAGGCCTAGTGTGCTCTGCTGTTCTCACAGCTCAGAGAGAGGGCCGGGGCGGTGGGGGTGGGGGGGGGGATAAGCAGAGGGGGAGGAAAAGAAAACAGAAAGTGCCAGCTGATTCATATTTCTAAATGTCATGTTATTCCAAGCGCGTTCTCGCTTTGCCACCACCTTCATCCACCCCTCACTTGCCATGCTGAGGACAGCTGCAGGGTGGCTGGTGAGGGGGAGGAGGGGAGCCAGGGACCATCATCTAGGGAGGCCATGTTTCCGCCCTGTCCACTGCAAAGCCTGAAGGTGAAGAAGCAGTGGGACGAGCACTGAGCTGGATGCCAAGAGCCCTGGGTTCTGGCCCTGACTTGGAAATTGGTTGCTGTGTGATGCTGAGCAAGTCACTGAACCTCTCAGTGCTTCCTTTATAATCTTATAGACAATGGGGGTGGAGGCGCAGTTCCCAAGACGAGATTAAGGCATGTCAGTATTGCCTTGAAGCAAAACAAAGCAGAACAAACAAAAACAGATTCTTGGGCCACATCTCTAGAGCTTCTGATTAAGTCTGAGTTGAGGCCTGGGGATCTCTGTTTTTAAAGCACTCCCCTAATGTCTGGTAATCCTGATGCAAGCAGCCTCCTGAGGGATGGTGGGAAGGCTCTGGGTTACATGCTCCCTTTCAGATTTTCATTTGTCTTCAGTAACCCACGACCTCCTCTAAAAAGCCCTCTGTGATCTACCTGCCTTTATCGGCCACCGCCACCCCCCTGGCTCAGGGTCTCTCAGACTCCAATCCCCTCATGCTCCTGGCCTCGCCTGCCCTGCCCAGGTTTATCCACTGTTCCCCACAGGCACTGAGTCCTTTGTGCGCATGTGTGGGTGTGTGCATGTGTGAGTGTGTGTCTGATGTGAGCTCAGCAGGATTAATCTCCCACACAGCCTAAGGTTGCTCCAGCCCTGGAGCCAGCTAGCCCCAAGGAAACTGGATTCTGCAGCACATGGTGGGTGACCCTGAGGAAGTTACATTGCCTCTGAGAGCCTCCATGTCCACTCTACTACATGGGCCTGAACAGACAGTACCTCCCTGGAGTGGGGAGGCACAGGGGCCAGGGGCCAGGAAAGGAGAGCTCGCAGAGGGACCCGGGCATCCTGTGCTGCTGTGGGAGACGTGGGCATCTTCCAGCCCGGGTGTGCCTGTAGGCAGAGGACTGGGCATGCAGTAGGGCCTCGATAAAAGACAGATACCCCAGGTAATGCTCAGCGTCCCCTGCAGGAGACAGAAATCTCCCCAGATGGTTCAACTGAGGAGACATTAATGGAGCAGCTACTAACAGAGGCAGGGTCAGGCCACAAGAAGCAGGGAGGCTCCTGGAGACCATCAACAACAGGAGGCTATTCTCACCCCAAATCTAAAGGGGCAGGGGCCGGAGCAGGATGACTTTGCCAGAGCCCAGTATTTGCTGGAGCTGTGGAGGAAGGACCACCCGCAAGAGCAGGAGTCACAGAGGGGGTAACCATTGCCAGAGGCACAGCAGGGAGAAGCAGGGAAGAAATACCCCAACCTCTCTCTCCTCCTGCCTCCTCATCTCAGCCTGGGGCCTCCCATTGGCTGAGCCCAGCTGGCAACCGGAGGCATCGGCAGCCCCTAGAGTTCACTTCCTGGAGCACAGAGCTGGGCTGCAAAGGCAGAGAGCTTTGCATGACAGATTGCAGGAGGTGGGTGGGGTGGAGAAGGGACGGGAAGGTGCGGAGGGGGCTTGTAAACAGAGAATAACCAGCTACTGGGAAGCCTGGCAATTCCCCAGCCCCTCCTCCCACCCATCCCCACCTTCTCGGCTCCCCCGGCTGTGTGAGGGGGGGTGTCCATCAGGAGACCTGGGCTTGAGCCCCCTCTCTCCCACAAACAGACGGGGTCATGTCAGGTAGTGGCCTCTCCGCCCGGGGGCCTCAGTTCCCTCCTCTGCAAATCATAGGGGTTAAACTAGCTGTTCTAGGTGAGCTCCTCCAGTCCTGAGCTGAGCGTCTCTTCCCTTGCCTTTTCCAGAGGATAGAGCCCTGCTCAACAGGAAAATGTGCTTAGAGAAGAGGGAAGCTTAGCAAATAGAAAATTAATTCTGGGCCGCCGTAAAGAGCAGAGGCTGTTGTTTGTGATGTATAACTTACTCTTTGTGTCAAACTGTGTACTGTGTATATCAGTTGGATGGCAAGAAAACCGAGATCTATTACTTAGAGTGTAATCTGTTCTCTGCGTTGGAGAGGAAGAGGGAGGGGGGAAAGACTACAACTTTAATCACAGGCCCAACTCGAGATGTCAAGCTGCTCTCGGGTGTGTTAGTAAAATGATGTCGTATTACAGGCTTCCAGACAGCTCCTCACACCGAGGCTTTATCTGCCAAGCCGTAAATTAGCACACCTACTTTAAGCTCTTCAGGTACAACCAGTAATTTAGCTGAAAAATACACACACACATGCACAGAGCGTGGAGGTTGGGGGGTTAGGAAAGGAGGATGCTCCCCTTGAGTAACAAATAGCTAAAAATGTGCAAACCGGGATGAAAATGACACCTCACTGCACCTCCCATTATTAGTCCGTGGGCTCCTCACCACCAGCCCACCTTCCTCTCTACCTGCCTTGGTGCCTCCCCCCACCCAACCCTTTTTGCCATGAACCTTAAATTACATGCTGACACCTTTAATTCGTGCAAAGTATGCCTGGCTGCGCCTGGCACCAGCAGCCGGCTGCTATAATAAGGTCAATCTATATTCATTGTTGCAGCCCTTGCTGTGCCAGATAACACAGAGAGGCAGCACTGTGGTGGCTTCTCCGGGCCGGGGGTGGGGGTGCCCACCGCCATCGTCACGCCTGGCACCAGTTGGTTCATCACTTATGCATGGCATGAGCAATGTTATGATTTAGCTAATGACCATCAGTTATCCATCCTATCGCTGCCTGGAGACAGCCCCTGCGCATTTCTGCCTGGCCAGGCCGGAGAGGGAG
Source organism: Bradypus variegatus (assembly GCA_004027775.1). NCBI lineage: Eukaryota > Metazoa > Chordata > Mammalia > Pilosa > Bradypodidae > Bradypus > Bradypus variegatus. The sequence continues at coordinate 10,237 of PVKY010005789.1, forward strand.
GCCCCTGCCCACCCAGGGCCATGGTAACACAACTCACTGGGCCTGATTGTTCTTTCTGGGTAATGACCCCAGGCGGGTGTCATAGACCCCTTAGCTTTGCAGAGGAGGAGCTGTTGGGAGGACTCTGTGGACAGGAGCATGAACGAGATGTCTCTGCATCCTGGGGCCAGGCCAGGGATAGGCATTGCAGTGATGTGTGATGTGGATTGCCACAGTAGGATGAGGACAGGCTTTGAATTCAGTGAGTTTTGGGTTCTAATCCCAGCTCTGCCATTTCCAAGCTGTGAGATTTTAGTCAAGTCACTTAACCCCTCTGGGCCACAGTTTTTCATCTGTAAAATGGAGAAACACTCTACTCCTTGCAGGGAGAGCATAAAGGTGCAAAAGAATTTCTGGATATAGCTTCTGGCACTTGTCTGCACATAGTAGGCCCTCAATCAATGGCAGCCATCATTATAGGGAGCACAGAGCTGCAGGTCCATTATGTGCACTGTTGGATTTTGAGATGAACCCCACTTGCATGAGGCTTCTGAAATGTTTGAGCTGGAGAAGATCCCAGAAGCTTCTAATCCATGAGTGGGGAGGGACAGAGAGGCAGGGATGAGCAGAAACCTCTGGAGGGAGGAGAACCAAGTTCTCAATCTCGAAATATCAGGGTTTCCCAGGTTAGAGGCCAAAAAATGAAACAAAATGATCACACCTCATAGAAGTGAAGGGGCTTGGAGTTTGTATAACCCAACCCTGCATGCTAGAGATGGGGAAATGGAAGACAGATTAGGAACTGACTCGCCTGGGGTGGCCTAGCTGGTGAGGGGCAGAGCTGGGATCTGGACCCAGGACTTCTGTCTTCATAGAGCTTCCCTCTCCCCACAGGACAGGCCCCAGGAATGGACAGATGGGCATCAGACACTCAGGGGGCTGTCCTGGGCAACACCAGGCACCCTCTCTGCCTTCGGGATGCGCAGACGAGGGATACCCAGCATTTGTCCCCAGCCTTGCCCATAGCCCTGAGAGCAGAGGGAGGAAAAGGGTAGAATCCTAAGGCCCTAGGCTGAGCGTCAGCTCCCTTACCTGTACAGCAAGTGACAGCATCTGCCCCTCAGGGCTGGTGAGAGGATGAAGTGAGACTAGCTGGATGCAGAGCCAGATGAAGGAGTGTCCCTTTCTCTTCCAGTCAAAAAGCTTAGAGTCTACAGAAGGGTGGCTGGGCTGGCACCAGGAAAGGCCACCCAAGTCCACCTGCATGAAAGCAGCCAGGCTAAATAGTTAATTCTGTGACCTAGAATCAGCCTTGGCCAACACCTCCCTGACCCGGCAACCTGCTCATCCTAATGCCACACGTTTGACCACCCCATTCTCTCTCCTGGGAATGCCCTTCCCGGTTTCTTACAGCTCTCCAAATCCAGCCTCCCTGGGCTGGGTCCGAGCCCACTTCCTCCAGGAAGCCTTTTCTCACTCCTCAGGTGTCAGTGATGCCCTCCCTTGCCCACAGCCCCACCACCCTTCCTGATTGCATGTGGAACTCATTATCTGCACACATGCAGAATGGCCTAGATCAGGACCCCAGCAGCAGGAGCCCTGGGTAGTAGAGCCCTTATTTAAAAGTTGAGCAGTCTCAGGCCTTCCCAGGGCTCCATCTCCTCATCTGCAAAGTGGACAGGCAAAGGTAGCTGTGGGCTGTTTTTGACAGCCCCAGGCATCCCTTCCCCAGCCTGGGCAGAGCTCCCAGAAAAGCTCTGGCTCTTGGAGGGACCATAAGGGCCAGGCGAATGGGCATCTCCATGGAACCAGTCCACCAGGTTGAATTCCCCACCATCCTGAGTCGTAAGTTATTTTTATTTAAAGAAATGCAAACATTCTCATCCACCTGAGCTTGTGCCTTCCCACTGAAAGATGAAATCACCTGCACCGCCCACTGCCAGTGGGTCCGTGCTTGCCCCGCTGCTGCCGACCTCTCTCTGCTCCCGGCCCCCAGAGGCCAGCCTGGGGCTTGCTTGAGCACATCTCCCCGTGCACCACATTTACCCACACACCTGTGCCGCAGCTCCCGCCAAGCCACACGCAGCTTCCAGTGCTCAATTGCCCCTGAAATACGTTTCATCCCTTACCTGCAAGAACTGGACAGTGCAGACGGCGGGGCTATCAACCTCCCACCACCAACTGGCGAGTTCGCCCGGCTGGAAACTCCACACCCGTCAGCCCTGCGCGAGGCCAGAGAGCTCCTGCCTGAGCAGGCGTGGGGCTGACGCACACACCTCATCCCACTCCATCTTCATCGCCCACTTGCAAGTGACCTTGACGCCATTTTGCTGCTGAGGAATGAGAGGCTAGAGGGACATAGAGTTGGCGCATTCTTTCATGGAGTGGGATGGGAGCTTCCTACAGAAACCAAGGCCTCCAGCCCCCATGAGCACCACACTATCACCACTGGGAACTCAGAACTTATCATCAGCAAACACCCCATAACCTCAACGTCTTTGCTCAACAAGTCCTTGCCCTCACTGCCACCTGACTGTCCCTTTCCAGTACCGTCTCCACTGCTCGCTCTAGAGGGGAGGCTGCTTTCTCTTCCACATCTCACATGACTAGAGGCCAGGAGGTGTGATGGGAGTTCTCCTAGCTCTCCATTGCCTCTTCCAGCACATTCATCCTACCCTCTCCCTGCCACTCCACTTCAAAAGCGCCAGTGCCTCTGAATTTCAAATCAAGAGTCTTTACTTCTCACCCACTTTGTTGCTGGGTCACCCACTGCCCCCAGTCACAGCCCTCATTCATTGCACACTTTCATCCTCTGTCTTTCCACCTCCTTCACTGTCATCATTCTTGGTGATCCAACCCACCTGGTCAGCTCTAACCATCTGGTCTTCAGCATCACCCCACCCTCTCCTCCTGTTGGATACCCATGACTTTACCATCATGGAAACTGTACCATCTACAAAACTGCCACCTCAAGCCCCCTGCTCAGTGACTACCTCCACCTTTATTCCTTCAACTTACTAGCAATCCCTTGCCTCACTGAGTCCTCCAACCACACACCCACCTCTGCCTCACAAACAACACCCCTCTTGCTGTCTCATGTCCATCTTTCACTTTCTTATCTCCCTATCCCTTCACCAGACTTAGAAACCATGCCTGACCTTGGTTAAATCCTGTACCGAAGCTGCAAAATACAGCTGGGGAAAAACGAACCTGTTTTCCTCTAAATTCATAGCCTCAAATCTCAAATGGGCACCAACACTGCTTAGCAGCACCACTGCAATTGTCTAGTTGTGCACTTTCTTGCTCTCTAAAGCAACTTTCCCCTTTTATGCTCCCCCCATGCCCCTTACTACCCCCACCCTTGCTAGCTTCATGCTTTGTTAAGAAAACAGTATCAATCGGAAGGAACTCCCTCATCGTACCATCATGAAACCAGGCAACCCTCCCACACCTGCACCCACTCACTCTCTGGATGAAGGTGACTGCTCTGCCCAAGGCCTCCCCCTCCATATGGGTCCTGGATCTCACCCCTCTCTCCTACTCAAAACCCAGATCTTACAGTATCATCATTATTTCTCTTTATGCATCATCATTTTCTCCCTCAACACTGGATCATCCATGACAGGATGCAAGCAATTCTCAAGGATCTCTTCTATGAAACAAAAAACAGGGCCACTAACCTGATTCTTGCACCTCTCTCCAGCTTCTATGCCATTTTTCTGTTCCCTTTAACTGCAGAATAAATGTAAAGAACTGTCTATAGCTCCTGTCTCCAATTGCTCACTGGCCTTTCTGTGCCCTCAGGTTTGCTGACTCAGCCCTTGTCACATCACCACTGACCTCTAAGTTACCATTTGCAATCATCTTCCTCTCACTTGACCTCCCAGCAGTGTCCTCCACAGCTGCTGGTCTCTCTCTCCTTCCTGAGATGCTTTCCATGCTTGGCTTCCAGGACCACGCACTCTCCTGGTTTCCCTCTTGCCTCACCAAATGCTCCTTCTCAGCCTATTTTGCTAATTCCACCTCTGTTTCCCAGCCTCTATGTGCTGGATTATCTCAGGGCCTGGCCCTGGGCCTCTTTCTCTTCTTATCTTCCAATGTCCCTAGATGACTTTATCTCCTTCAATGGCATCAAATACTGGCTCTCTGCTACTGACTCTAAACAATCTCCATCCCTGGCCTCTCTTCAGAACTCCAGACTCATGTGGTCAACAGCCTGCTTTATGTCTGCATGAGAATGGCTAAGAGCCATCTCAAAACCAATATGACTAAAACCACTCTTGATTTTCACCTTCAAATGCACTCTTCTCCCCACCCCTAGTCTTCTCCATGTCTGTAAATGGTACCACCACCACCCACTCAGGTGCTTCAGCAAAAAAACACCCAGTTATCCCTAGTTCCTCTTCCCTGCATCCTCCACATCCAGCCATCAGCAAGTCCCTGATGACCCCACCTCCAGCATACATCTCTCCATCCTCTTTCTCCATTGGCCCTGCTGCCACCCTGGTCTCAGCCATGACCCTCAACACCAGTCCCCCAGCTGCCTCACTTTCCCCTCACAAGGCACCCTTCACATGGCAGCCAGAGTCATCATTTTACAACTTAAACCAGTCATGTCAACCCCCTGTTTAAAACTTTTCACTGGCTCCCACTACATTTAAAAAAGAATAGAAACTCCTGACCCATGCCCAGTGCTGCTCCTTCTTACCTGCCCCACTGTGCCTGTACATGGCCTTCTCCCTCGTGATCCCAGGACAGCTGCTGCAGGCAGGCAGCCTGTCGGCCTTCTGAGGAGGATGAATGGGCAGGGCAAAGAGTAAAATAGGGCCTACCAAATGAGTTTGTCCCTTTTATCACAAAAAAATGATAGCTTCTCTTGGATCCCCTTCTGTGGACTTCTGCATAAAGCTCATTGGCCAGAACCATGATGCAACCACCCATGGCATCAGGGGAATCTGGGAAATCGTGTTTATTTTTAAGGTGGGAATGCCCTTGCCCAAATAAAAATAGGATTACATAGTAAGGGAGAAATGGAGAATGGAACATCCCACTAATGCTGCCCAAGCAGACTGGAGGCTGCAAGAGGATAATACAATGCCTTCTCTTCTATGCTAGGCCCAAATGAGGAAATCCAGTGTTTGGTAATTAGCTATTGAGAAGTTCTTTATTCCAGACCCCGTGCTTGGTCCAGAGTTGAGCCTTCCACATGTCATACCCTGGAGAGACTCAGTACAGTTGGGAGAGAGTTCACCTGGCTAACTGGGATACCAGGTGCTACCCAGATGGGTGCAGAAAGATCCTGACAAGTAAGAAGAGCAGCACCTCAAGGATGGAGCCATGGACAGTGCTCACACCAGAGGGTCAGCAGAGGAAAAAGACCCTTCAATGAGACAGAGAAGAAAACAGATACTGGGGGAAACAGGACAGGGTGGTTTCCCACAAGCCAATGAAGAATGTTCAGAAGGATGAGTGGTCAACAGGGTCAAAATCAGAGGCAGGCAGGAGAGGGGCTAAAGGTCTGCACTTGATTTGACAACACTGAGGCCATCAGTGACCTCTACCAAAGCAGTTTCCATGGAGTCAGGGGATGGGGGAAGGAGTCACATTGCTCTGGACTGAAGGATGAGTCCAGAGTAAGGAAAAGAGGCAGTGTGGTGAGTTAGATGATGGCTTTGTTATAACTGAGACTCCACATTATTCCAAAAAGGAGCAATTTTCCAGGTATAAGATAGAGATTACAAAGAATCAAATGATATGTTTAAAGAAGCTAGAACTAATTCGGGTAGACACTGCTATTCAATGTGATAGGTATACTTGCATCTTACATTAATAGGCATATGTCCAATAAAGCTGTTAAAACAGACAATTAAAAACCATGTACAAAGATAAATATGTATCTCAATGTGTGCTAATATGATTACTCGAGTTGAACACTTCATTATGTCCTGATCTTACTGGTGATCAAGGTATAAAGGGAAACTTATGGGTCTCATTGTTTAATTAAAGGAAAAGCATCATTATTTCAAGAGCCCTCAATGTCCACCTCACTCCACCCCTGGCCAGGCCTGAATTATAATAAGCATTTGCCTTAGTGATTCCTATGCAAGAGGCATTTAATAGCAAAAAGGACAATGCAGAATATCAGTGGTTGTTTTATAGAATGCAAAGACACATTTATTACATAACAATTTCTGGTGGTGATTCTTGAAGAAACATGAAAGAAAATCAATAAATATAATGTGAAAAAGGCTTTCTGGTGGGAGTGAAGCTATGAATGAGTTCTAGGTGGGAAGATGTTCAGGATGGAACTTGGAATTCCGAAAAACCTTGTTTCATTAGCAGAGTCTGTTGGGTTTCCAGGAGGGAAGTGTCCAGGAGGCAGTTGAGAAGTTGCTCCCCAGTTTGTTGGAAAGCTCTGCTTAGAAGTGGGGATCTGGGCATCACCAGCAAGAGATGGGGACTGAAGCCATGGGTGAAAGGGTAGAGTCCCAAGGAATGTTGCCTTGAGAGCATCCCTATTTTCTCAAGGCCCACTCAAGTAACTGGGGGAGCAGACAGTGGCTCTGAATATTTTTAGTGGCAGAGCAGACGCTAGAACTCATATTCTCTGCTTCCTTTCTGGTATGCTATCCATTGCCCAGAGCCCTTCTCTGTTCAGGAGAAAAAAAAC
>PVKY010005790.1:0-16891 GCA_004027775.1 Bradypus variegatus
TTTTTTAAACATAATTTGTTGAGATATATTCACAGACCATATAATCCTTCCAAAGAATACAATCAGCGGTTCACAGTATCATCACATGCTTGTGTATTCATCACCGTGATCATTTTTAGAACATTTTTTTACTCCCAAAAAAGAAATAAAAAGAGAAAAGAAGACCGCAAACATCCCATACCCCTTAGCCTTCCCTCTTATTGAGCACTACTATTGCAGTCTACCCAATTTTAAGACTGACAATAGAGGTAGGTTAACTAAGACAGTATAGTATAGTCAGAGATAGATATATAGATCAGTGGAAAAGAACAAAACATCTGGAAGTAGATCCATACAAACATGGGCAACTGACTTTTTTTTTTGCTGTATAATTATACAATCATTATCAGAGATCAAGTCTACTGGATTACAGTTCAACAACTTCAGCTATTTCCTTCTGGCTATTCTAAAACACTAGACGCTAAAAAGAAATAGCTGTATAATGAGTCAGTATTCACAGTCTTTTGTTAAATCCACATTTCTCAATTACACATCCTCCCTCTCATTTGATCTTTCCCTCAATCTTCAGGGATACCTTGGCAATGACCATTTTAACTTCTTCGTGCTTGAAAGGGGTGTTGACCTTATAGGGTAGAGGCATAAAAATCCTCATTGCTTTTTATGGCTGAGTAATAGCCCATTGTATGGATAGATTGCATTTGTTTATCCACTCATCTGTCAGTGGAGACTTGGGTCATTTCCACCTTTTGGCTAATGTGAATAATGTTGCTAGCCTACTTATTCCAATTGTCACTTTCTGTAGTTTTCTGTGGTCTCTTCTTATTCCTCTTAGCAGATTCATTCTCTTTTGTTGGTGTTCCCACCACACCGTGGACATCCCCTCTGGAGGACTCTTGTCCCAGGGCCAGCTTTATGGACATGTGAGACCCATACAGTGCCCAGGGTACCATAATCAGAAGGACCCACACTTGGTTTAATGCCCTGCTGTCACTGTCTAGAAATTCTTAATGATTTTTAAAGAAGGGAACCCACATTTTTATTTTCCACTGGGTCTTGCAAGGTATGTAGCTGGTCCTGCTTGTTGCATCTTATGAGACTGAATTGCCTAAGAACAGGAGCTGTATTTTGTTCCTGTTTATGTTAATAGTGTTTAGCATAGAAATAGCCCAATTATTTGTTGATTTTATAGTTGCCTGGAGTTCTTTTCTCGGTGGTATGTTTTGCAACCTCTCACTGTTTTGTTGGAGTGCCTCTGCAAGCACAGCACGGCACTAGGCACAGAGAGGCTGCCAGGGGAGGGCCCTTGGCAGCTGGACACACTTACCTCTGGCTAGGGAGGCCAAGGCTACTCACCTGCTCAGTCCCAGCAAGGGGCCCTGTGAGTTGAACAGGTGTGACAAAAGCTAACGTTTGGAGAGAGGGAGGCCAGGGTTGCCTGGAGCTGTAGGTAAAGGATTTTTGCGGGACACAGTGGCCTGAGTCAGCAACTAAGGGATGGGAGGCTTTGGAAAGGTGGGGTGGGAGTGAAGAGAAGGCAGGCAGTGTCCCAAGGGGAGGCAGCACGGGCAGAGGCTCAGGATTCCGACGGAGCGTGGCATATTGAGGGGCAGCGGGAATCTCGCCGCTAAGCCCTATGCACAAAGCCAAGAAGACACGATGGGCCAGGCCGGGCAGCTGGATCACCAAGGCCTTGAACACCTGGCTGAAGAGTTGGGGCCGATGGGACAGGAAGTGGGGTCTTCTTCAGGTTCCTGAGCAGGAGGCCTTAAAATGTCATCTGACAAGGATGGCCAGGTAGCCTGAGCCACAAGGGCCAGGCAGCTGTAGGGCTGGAGGTGGGGGGTCGGGGTATTGCTGGGGTGGGGTGGGCAGCCCAGCCCCAGCGGTACAGGAGGGGAGTGGGATGGAGCCGAAGACATCTCAAAGGAGGGAGAGCAAGAGCCTTGGAGGAGGGGGACAGATCCACATTTGGGCAAAGGGGCAGGACAGAGCTGGAGCTCTTGTAACCGAGAAGTTAGAATTTAACAATTGATTATGATTATTGAACCATTGTGTAGATATTTCTTTTTACTTTCTAGTGGATCAGAATAGCCAGAAGGACATACCTGAAACTGATGAGCTGTAATCCAGTGGTCTTGATCTTTGATAATGATTGTATAGCTATATAACCTTTATCTTGTGACTGTAAAAACCTTGTGACTGTACTTCTTTATCCAGTTTTTCAGCTTTAGAGTCAGATGATCGCTAAAGACAGCCCCTAATGTTTATTGATGAAGGGCCTTGAGTCAGCCCAGAACTAACCACCCCAAGTCCAAAGTTATCTTGATAAATAAAGCTGAATCTAACCAAAATAGGCCTGCTTGACATGCGCAGTAGCTTAAACTTTAATCTGTAAGTCACCTATACCTCATTATAATACTAAAAATCACAACCATAGTCACACTAAGGCTGCCATTTTCTTACATATGGTCTGTGACTAAGCATGCAATCAATCTGCGCATGCTCAGTAATTAGATCACCTCTAACCTTGTCATCCCCAAACATTGTGCTTATATCCTAAAACCTACCCATCTTTTGCTAGTATGAAACTATCAGAATTACTGCAGTTCAGAGAGACAGATGTTTAGGCCGATAGGCCATCTGTGCTCAGGCTTTGCATGTAGCATTAACTCTTTGAAACCCAGGTGCCATGGCTTGGCTGTTATGTGCATCAGGTGGAGGACCCGCTGCTTTTGTTCCGTATCAACCTGCAGGGACTCAGGGAGGAAGGCAGAAAAGTGGTTCCAGTGCTCACATGTGGGATGGCTCACCTGTTCTTTGCTCTCTAAGATTCTTAATTGTCCTCATAAAATAGGGTGAAACTGAACCAGAAAATGTTCCCCGGTACATTAACCAAGGTGGGCAGAGGGAGCAGAGAGGGGAGGTGACACGGTTGACCCCTGAAGTTATGCCTGGGGGTGGGGACGCAGATTATTATGGGAAGAAGTTGGCTTAGGAGAGGGCTACATAGAGGGCTGGCTTGAGATACAAGACCCGTTAAAATAATAACAGCTCACATGAGCTAACATGTGGTAATAATAAAGGCAGACATTCTAAGTGTGTTACCTGTACTGATTCATTTACTCTTTCCAAGGACCCTATGTGGTAAGGATACCATTGTTGTCTCCATTTGACAGGGGAGGAAACTGAGGCACAGAGGTCAGGAACTGGAGCCGGAGGTGGTAGGGCCAGGTTAGTGCTCAGCCATGGAGCCCACAGCCCCCATGCCCGCCTGCTCCCTGCACCCCTGCACCCCACACTGCTGCAGGAGGAGGTGTGGGATCGTGGAGTGTGAGCCCAGGTTCCTGAGCCACGCGGGCTGCTCGCTCACTGGGTGACCTCGGCTTGTTAGCCGCCTCCAGCTTCAGTTTCTTGACCTGTAAAATGGGGCTATACGTACCGCCCTCCTCAGGTTGTGTAAGAATTAATTCATAATGTGTAGAGAGTGCTTGGGGCAGGGCCTAGTCCATAGTCAATACTCAACCAGTAGTTACTTTTATTATCGTTACTATTATTATCAATATTAGCCTGTCCTTTAAGGAACTCCTTGTTTTGGGGAGGGAATAGAGGTGAGAGAACATGCTTTAGGGACACTGAGAATTCAACACACACCAGGGCCAAGTAATACCCAACAAATTGGAGGTGCAGAAGCTGACTCTGTGCCTCCCCCCCCCCATAAAGTGATAGTCAGTCAGCAGGTAATTAGGGAGGCTGCCTGGAGGAAGCCACTTTTGGTGGTTTCTGAGCCATGGGGTTTGCTCCCAAGTTAGCATTTCTTCTTAGAGAGTCTCTTATCTCCCCAGACAAGGACGAGTGTGCCAAGGACAACGGTGGGTGCCAGCACGAGTGTGTCAACACAGTCGGGAGCTACCTGTGCCGGTGCAGAAATGGCTACCAGCCCCATGAGAACGGGCACGACTGTGAAGAGGGTGAGGCTGCAGCTGCTGCTGATGGAGGGTGACCTCAGCTCTCGAGGGTGCGAGCGTGTGCCTGCCTGAGAGTGATGGGCCCTTCCTCCCGGGCACAGAGCCCTGAGCCGCCAGGGCTGGCCTTGAGTTGAGACAGGCTAGCCAGTGAGAGCACAGCGAGGCTCTGCAGCTGCCCTCCCACCTGGGGGGTTCCCTCTGAAACTTCTGCTGGAGAGCTGTCGCCCCCAGGGCAGCTCACATGTCAGGTGCTTTCCACTGAGTTATTATTGCAAAGAGGTTAAACCTGGAAGCTCAGAATCAGATCACCTGGGTTTAAATCCTGGCTCTGCCACTTACCAGCTGTGTGACCTTGGGTAAGTTACTGGGGCTCTCTGAGCCTATTTCCTCTTCTCTTAGCACCCTTCTTAAAGCTTTTTTGAGGATTAAATGAAAGGATACCTAGAAAGTATTTCAGAAACTCTGGCTCGTGTTTGAGCATTCTAAATGTCAATAAGCAGCCATCCATGTTGTCACAATATTTACCATATGCAAGTCTAATAGTAAGAATTTGAGGGAAACATTGCTCCCTGCTCCATTCACTGCTGGGGATTCTTCAGGGCCAGATAGCTTTGAACGTCCAGTCACTCTAGAAAAGGCCTCCCCCTCTTCTTAGCTTGCCCGACAAAGGGCTTTTGAACCTCTCTGATAAATGCACAGGCCTCCAGGCTGTGCCTCAGCCAGCTAACCACGTTGAGGGTTGGGAAGATGAAGATAGACACTCCCTCACTCGCTGGGGTACCGCAGAGTCTGGCCAGAGCCTGCCTGGAACACTGGAGGATGGGATAAGGCCTCTCCAGGAGCCGGGGGTTGCCCACCTCCCTGCCCTCAGCTCCCTCCTCAGCCCACAGGAGTGGGAGTAGAACGGAGGGAAGTCTTGGAAGGAACTGTCCTTTTGAACTTACCGACTCCTTGTCAAATTCCAGAGAGGTGGGCCTGGGCCCAAGAAGCCTGCCCCTTGGCGCCAGGGAGGACAGGAGGGTCGTAAACTCCAGAGGGTTCCTCTGCTGCCCCCTTCATGTGGGTTCCCCTGGGGTGGGGCAGGCAGAGCAGGAGCACACGTCCCTGGGAGCTGAGCCGCTGCCCCTGGTGGTGCCCATCGGGGAAGGAACTGGAATTTAAACCCAGGTCCATCAGACCCCAGGACCTGGGCTCTTAACCACGAGCTCTACCACACTTGCAGGGATGAGCGTTATAGTAAGAAAGATGACCTTACTCCTGAGCCACAAGGAGGGCAGCAAGGCCAGTTCAGATAGATGGGCGAATCTCTGCCACCTGATTCAGGATGACCAACCCCCCCCTCCCCTCCATGTGACAAATAAGAGAGAGAGGAGGAGACTCCTGGGAGGCCCGTGGTACTGCCCACAAGTGGTTGATTTCTCTCGATGTCTGCTCCCCTTTGACCCCAGCTGGCTGTGAGCACAAGATCAGCAGCGTGGAGGGAACCCTGGCGAGCCCCAACTGGCCCGACAAATACCCCAGCCGGAGGGAGTGCACCTGGAACATCTCCTCAACCGCGGGCCACAGGGTGAAACTCGTGAGTCGTTATTGTAAATTATTCAGAGCACGGACTTCAGTGTCAGAGAGATGTGGGTTCAAGTCTCTGCTCTGCCACTTCCCCGCTCTGAAACTCAGGGAAGTTATCCAACATCTCCAGGTCCTGGTTTTGTTATTCAGAAACTAGGGGTGCACCTTGTGCAGCTATTGTGTGGATTAAATGAGAGGATGCACCTGCCTGACACTCAGCACAGGGTACTTACGAGAAAAGCTCAATAAATAGCACCTGTCCACAGATCTGCAGTGCTGGTTGAGAGTCAGTTGTTTTTGTTTCTTAATTGTTAGGAAAAATGCATTCTCAAGGTAAAAAGTTTTAATCAGTACCAAAAGTTGGAAAGTACAAATCAAAAGTTCCCGGATCCCCCATTCTCACCTTGATCATTTTCTTGTGAAGCCTTCCAGAAATGTCTTGTGCATCACAATCATATATGTACATGCATGGGAAAAATATACAACCTTTTTCTGGCTCAGGTTACTCAAGTGGAACCCTATTCATATTCTTGTACAACTTACATTTTTTCCAGTGAAAAATAGGAGATTAAGCTCTTTATGCTAATTCTCTTATATGTGTGTGTATATATACATATATATATATATACACACATATATATATATAAATCTTCCAAACCTTTACTAAAAGTCCCATCCATGCATACGATTTGAGGTCTGCACACCATGCTCACTTATTTCAAAGGAGAAACGAGTCTCTCTACAAGCTCATTTCCCAACCCCCAGGGACTCCCAGATCCTGGAGAATAAAACTAACCCTCTTGCCAGCTGGAGAACTTGTACTCCAGATAAATGTTTTTTAAATGGGCATTCTGACTCTGGAGGTGAGTAAGTTCTTAGGAAGGCAGATGTGTCACTATGAATGATGGACTAACAATGCAGGGGGAATGGGAAAGACCAAAAAAGAAGGACATGATGGTAACTAGACAGTCGCCCAGCGACTCACCAGGGCGTTTATTTGGTGCAAGTGATGTAGGGGAGAAGCGGGAGCCTGGCAAGTGGCCCTGACAAGGGACTCCCAGGTTGGAGTGTGTTTGTTCGTGCTCCCTGTGGCAGATCTGGGTTGGGCACGGGTGTAGAGAGGTGGAAGACAGGGTCCCTGAACACAGGGGGCTCACAGGCTACTGCAGTGCAAACCTGGCAGATGCTGAAGTCAGCCTGCACCCTGGCAGCAGTGGCACCTCATACTCATGGGCTTCCCTGTGAGAAACGCAGCTGCTGCTCTCCTGAGAGTGTTCCCTCCTGGATCAGAACAACCTTGAACTTGGGAGAGGGAGAATTAGAGAAAGGCACTCCTTCTCCAAGACTGCCCTCTGCTGGAAAGTGTTCGCAATGGCAATCTGCACCCCTGCTGACCGCCAGGGCCACCTGCACGACTGGCAGGAGCACCTCTGTTTTGGTAGTTGTCACAAATGTCTTCTTCTGTTTTTGTTTGTTGGTTGGACATTTTTCACAATTCAAGAGCTAAAGTATAGTAATTAAAGATCACAGCAGCCAGAGTCAGCTCAGACCTCAAATTTATCTGCGGTTCATACACATAGTGCTAGTTTTAAAAAGACATGTTCTTAGGAAATGAACAGTGGATGTATTGATTTCTGCTCTGTCTTTTTTGCTTTAAGAGAATGTGAGTTGAATAATTCCCAAGAAAGCTGATGTTTTACCACAGGCAGACAGAATACAGGGTGTCAGGGGGCCTTTTGGGGAGCTCCCTGCATCCCTGGCTCACATCTCCCTCCCATTGTGTTTCCCACCCACCCTGGTGCCTCTCTTTCCCCCATTTCTGCTCCTTCCCAGTGTCTCTACCTACCGTTGCCAGTCCCAAAGCTCCTTCTTTCATAAGGTGTAAAGAGCTGTGCCTAGTTCAAGCGTCTATTATTTCTATGAAAGTCCACAGTGCTAATAGGTAGTGGCCCCTTGGCTTCCCCCTCCCTACCCCATCCTGCGCTGCCACCCCAGCCCCCTGTCTTTTGAATGGAGACTCCTCCCACTAAGGTCCCTCACCCCCTGCTTTGTCCTTTGCTGCAAACCTTCACTTTATGCTCTGTCCCCTCTGACTGTGACCCATCTCCTCGTAGCCATGGGCAGACCACTATCAGCCACCTGCCCAGTGCCCAAGGAGCCCTAATTCAGGGAACTGTGGCCCCTGAAAAACCATCCTGCTGTGCAGCCTGGAATTGTGGGGCTCCCCCAGCCAGCTTCAGGAGGGATTCTTCAGGGGAACAGGGAAGAGGGAGGCAGTATAGCCGGTGGCGGTTAGGGTGTGACCAGATTCAGGCTAGCTGGGCGACAGGTCCTTCTAGCTGTGTGAGTTTCGGCAAGCCTCATCTGCGTAGTGAGGATTATGATGCTACACACATCACAGGGTCATGAGGATGAAATGAGGTGACATGTGTAAAGCCCTTAAAACAGCTCCTGGCAGAGTGAGCACTCAGTCACCACTGGCTCTTATTATTAAGTGAGGGCAAAGCTGTGTGATATGGTGGAAGGAGCGTAGATTTGGGTCCTCGAAAGCCTGGCTGCATTTGGGTGGTCAAGAGCTGCATAATAGCTGTCAAATGTCACCAAGCACTTAAACCCTCTGAACAGCCACCATCTGATCTGCAAAGTGGTCCCAGTAGCCATAGCTACATCTGCAGATGTCACCAAGCCTCGGCGTGGGTTTTGCCCCGTCTGACCCTGTGCTCCTCTGTCCCCAGACCTTCACCGAGTTTGAGGTCGAGCAGCACCAGGAATGTGCCTATGACCACCTGGAAGTGTTCGATGGCCCCGACAGCCTGGCCCCCATCCTTGGCCGTTTCTGCGGCAGCAAGAAGCCAGAGCCCGTGGTGGCGTCGAGCAGCAGCCTGTTTCTCAGGTTTCGCTCGGATGCCTCGGTGCAGAGGAAGGGCTTCCAGGCCGTGCACAGCACAGGTGCGTGTGCGGGGACACCCGGCCCTCAGCTGACTCCCGGGTCCCACCGCGGGGTGGAGAGGTGGTTGAGGCCAGGGGTGCACGAGCTTTTATTCCAACTGTTGGGGGTGGGGGTGCGGCCAGGGGGAGAAGGTATGTGATAATGTGTCCCTTTTAAAATGAAACATTGGCAATGGCAGGGGAAGGGTTGTTTTCTATTAATGTCCTTAACTGAGAAAATTTAAAGTGGGCAACCCTTTGTCAGTATCCCATTTTCTCCCTCCCTCCCTTTCTTCCTCCATTTCAAAAATTTATTTCTAATTTTTCTGGTGTGAGAAATTCCAAAGTCTGGTTTCTGAGGTGGAAAGCAGCCCCACCCCCACCCCCCTGCCAAGGACCAATTCAGAAAAATGAAAAATGTTCTCCATTGTTTTTTCCTCCACTCAAAATGCAAAAAACTTTATTGAGTCCTTTGGAGAAAAGTGTATATGCTTACAACTTATCTACTTTGTTAAACTGAAGGATGTCAATAAGAAAATTGACTCGGCTTTTTAGCCCTTAAAATGTTACCACCCAGGCATAGAACCCGTGGGAGCAACACTGACACTTTGATTCTGGCATTGGCTGGTGCTCGTGGCAAGGCCAGGTGGCTGCGTGCAGCCCACTCCGCTCTGTGGTGCTGCAAGTCTGAGATGTGACCCTGGGGCTTTGAGGGTATCTAATCCCCTGAACAGCCCATCCCCCCAGGTTTTTTCAGAGTCAGAAAATATGAATCAGGTCAAAGTGGCACTTCAGCTTGCCTCTTCTTAGCAGACAGCACTTCATAGTTTGTGGAACCCTCTCAAACACCTCTGAGGGTTTCTAGAATACCCCAGGGAAGTTTAAACCATTGATCAGTGATTTTTACCCTCCTGTCCCCTCCAGACAGAGACCAGAAGTGTAGGTGCTTGCAGTGCAATGGGGCCCTGGCAGGAAACAGAGGGCACACAAAGACAGAGCCATTATTTGGGAGCATTTAATGAGGGACTGTTGACAAAGGGATGGGCAGGGTGTGGGGTGTCCGCAAGGGACAGTGCAGCCCACAAGGCTGGAAGCTCAAGGCTGTCCCTGCAGCAGGTCTAGAGAAGGGAGTAGATCCTGGACCCTGCGAGAGAGGGCTGTGTGCAGAGGACCTCGAGGAAGGGAGCAGGGTGCAGGACCCCACGGGGAGGGAGCCAGCCAGGGGCTAACTACCCTGAGCTCTCGCTCCTTCCCCTCTGATCTGCAGCTGGTGTCCCACTGGCTGAACCCCTTCCTCCAGGAAGGCAGGGGCAAGGAGCGCGCTATGGAGACTTAAAGGTTAGCCCCCAGGACTCAAGCAGGTGGGAAAGGTGGTGTGGATCTGGACGGACGGATGGAAGGCACTGCCCCCTCGATGCTCATTTCATTTGGCACCACATCGCAGGAATCTGAACGTTCCCAAAGACAGCTCAGACCTGGAAGAAATTCTAAGCCACAGCAAAGAAGGGATTAAGAGTTGGCAGCTGGGCAGGACTGGGGCCAGGCTCGGTGTGGGAGTGTTGGAGGCAGACAGAGCAGGATCCACACCAGGGGCCTTTCGGAGGCGTGGAGCACGTGGAGGAATCAGCCTCCAGAATTTATGTTGCTTTCTCATCTTTGACCGGTCTCATTCATCCACTTATGTTATGTGGTCTCAAGTGGCCTAGACACAGACTAGCATAGGACCCAAGCCATCCAAGGTCCCTGTCCTAGTAGAAAACCCAGAAGCCAAGGATACAGAAGAGAAGCCCAAAGTCTGGGGTGCAGCTCACCTGTGAAAACCACTGGGGTCTCAAAGTTGTCCTACAGTCAGTACTCCCAGATGCCAGGACGAGTGAAGCAGATTCTGAGGTTTCTAGAGTTGGGTGTTTAGTAGCCATGCTGCTGTGCTTCTGGAGCCCTCTGTTGGCAAAAATTACAAATTACCGTAAGTCTGTCAGGCTGGTGTGATCTGAACCATCAGGTGTGACCCCTTCTCAGCTGCTCCTAGCACTTCCAGGGATTGAGGTACTGGAGACCCAGCTGCATCCCAGCATCCAGTCAGGCAAACCATCCTTTGGTCCCGTGTCTCCATAACTGGAGAGGGAAAGGAAGCAGCCAGTTTTGTTTTCAGCACTGTGCTCAGAGACCTTATTTGGCCCAACCTGGGAGCATTGGGCCTTGACTTGTGAGGGCCAGTTTGGAACCCCAGGCACGGCCTCTGTGCACTCCTCTAAAATGGAATGATGAGCCTTGCCCAGCCTCTCCTGCAGGGCATGTGCAAGGTGCTGTCGAGGAAGCCGACCTGTATGGTGGGGTGTGAGGGGAGAAGGGTGGGGGGTGCGGCATGGCCCATAGGTTCTCTGTGCCAAGGGAGCATCGCAGTTCTCTTTCTGCTCCAGAGTGTGGAGGCAGGCTGAAAGCTGAAGTGCAGACCAAAGAGCTCTATTCCCATGCTCAGTTTGGGGACAACAACTACCCGAGCCAGGCCCGCTGCGATTGGGTGATTGTGGCCGAGGACGGCTACGGTGTGGAGTTGATGTTCCGCACCTTTGAAGTGGAGGAGGAGGCCGACTGCGGCTATGACTACATGGAGGCCTATGATGGCTACGACAGCACAGCGCCCAGGCTCGGCCGCTTCTGCGGCTCTGGGGTGAGTCTGAGTAAGGGCACTTGCTTTGGGGTCAAGCACACTTGGGTTTGTGTCCTAGCTACCCCTGACACTTGTTAGCAATGGCCAAGAGGCCCGTTTTGCTGGAGCAGTGTGCCAAGGGGTAGAACAGTCATATGAGGAGGTTGGGAAGTGGCCAGAGAATGGTTCATAAGGTCCTCGGGCTAAGTCAGCCATGTAAGGATGCCTTTCTTCTTAGGACTTGTCCTCCTATTTTTGCAAAAGCCCTTCCCCCCATTTTTATTTGGCCTTCAGCCTTTTTTTTCTAAGTATGCTTTTGCATATTCTGTGTATTTACAACTCTCTCCCCAAGCAAAACCAAATGCTTATGAAAATGAGAGGCCACTCTCTTATTATAAACACCATAGTTATGCTCAAATCATTGTCTTTCCTATCTTCTTAGGCCACCTATCTGGGATAGGTCAGGCCTGCTCTGTCCACTGTTTTCCAGGGCCCTGATGTAGGGCCTGGCAGGTAGCTGACACTGAGTGAAGTGTGTGAACCAGCCAGGACAGTGTCCTGCTCACTCCCTGACCACGCCACGCAGCGTGCTGCCCACCCAGGGCCTCAAGCCCTCTCTTTTTCCCTGCCTCCAGAGCTTGTTGCTCCAGCTTCTTTGCTTTTGGCTAAATGTGCAGTTTTAGAGTCACCAGTTACCATTTGCTAAACAGAGACTTGAAATGGCATTCACATGTCTTGGAATGGTTTCCCTTCATCTTCCTTCACCCTCCAATAAAGAAAAGATAATGAAGTATGGCTCAACCAGGTTTGAAAGACTCTGGGGTGGAAACACTTGGGAGAATCCTGAGCCCTGAAATGTATGGGAAGCCCAGTGTGCTTCTGGCAGAGAGCAGTCTTGCAATCTGGTTCCCCTTCACAGACCATCTGGCAAAACCATTCTGACCAATGTAGTCGCTCCATCCCACTTTGTGTCCCTGGACAGGTATAGACTTCAACAATGGTCTTTGTTTTAGGTCTCCTAGGAGACACACCACAATGTATATTGCCTAGAACTGGATGATGACCACACACTTAGCAGCAGGAAGACCTGAGCTCAGGTCCTACCTATCTGTGTGACGTGAGCCTCAGTTCCCTCCGGTGTAAAGCAGAGAGAGTGCCTGTCTTATAAAATTCACCTGAGATAAAGTTTATATGAGATAAAGTCTGAAAGTTCTTAGCTCAGTGCCTGGCCCATTGTGTGCTTAATAAATAATGGATTCTCGATGAACTGTGCCTGTGGATTGCCTTGGGAAAAGCAGGGTATGCAGGGTGCTCTGGAGCAGATTTTGCGGTGGTTTCCTTTGAAAGGCAGCTTGTCTGGATGCTCTTCAGAGCCCCTGGTGCCAGGGATGCCATCCTGTAACCGTGTGTAAAGTCCTGTCTCACCCGCCTCATTTTAAATTCCAACCACAGCCAATTGACTTAAAGTCCCCCTGGTCTTCCTTTCTTTTTTCCTCAGCCAGTGGAAGAAATCTACTCTGCAGGGGATTCCCTGATGATTCGGTTCCACACGGATGACACCATCAACCTGAAAGGCTTTCATGCCCAGTATGCCAGTAGCAAGTTCCAGGATGCCCTGCACATGAAGAAATAGCCACTGTTCTTGAAAGATGCAAAACTGAGAATGTTTTTACAACTATAGCACCTTGTGAATCTGCCCTAAAACAGTGTACAGTATTTTTCTCAAACAAAAACTCCAAATCCAGTCTTAAAGGTATGTATTTGGATATAAGTATATGATGATGTTTGGCCAACAAGGAGGACAGAAAGTGTTCCTTTTATTCCAGCTGCAATGTTATCGATCATAGGCTTTTAATGAAGATCAAGGTTGGAGGTCACTGGCCATTCAGGCTATGCCTGTTCATACCTGTTCTCTTTGTCCCTTGTCCCTATAGAGGAAAAGGCCTGCTCTTGGATTGGTCATTCCTCTATTTCTAGATACACTTCTGTAGGGTCCAGGCAATGTGACTGTGTCCCGGGGACTCAAGCTACCCTCCATCTACACTGGGCACTGAGGATAAAAGCTTGCCTCTGGCTGATTTGTTTTCACAGATTTGGCTGGAGACTTTTGCTTTTCTCTCTGCTAGGAACATGCCAACCAAGAAACCTGAGAATGTGGGATGGATGTCATGACTAAGAAAGACATCATGGTAAGCAGTGCACAGAGGAAGCTTTGAGTATAAAAGAACCATGGTCATGAAATTAGGAGACCTCCAGCCTCTGAGTCATTGGATCTCCTTGCCCTGTTTGGGTTTTCCTCGATAGCTTATTGCATTAGGGGGCTAAGGTTGGACATCCACTGTCAGTCCCGGCAGAGCCATCGCTGGTGAGAGTTTCCAATTTGTTGAAGAGAAAGCATCCTGACTCACCCCGAGACTCCTTGGCTTGCCATCTTTGAGAAAACTCTACCTGTACTTGGGATTCCATGAACATTTTTTCCTCCGGCTTTGGAAGCTCTTGCTGTGGTGAACCTTGGCTCCTTGACACCCAGTTTGAACTGGCTTTGCAAGTCGTGCAAAGACACCTGCTGGAGGACCTGTTCAGGTCCCTCACGGGGGTGAACACTGTTGCAGACGGGTTACTTATAAGTTATGTAAGAATCATCACCTGTGGAACAAGTCATTGTGGCTGACTTCCTGGAATCCATCAGGTTAAAGGGTGCATTTGTAACTTTACTCGGATTAACTAGCACTCAATCACCATCTTGCAATCAGAACTCACAACACCTGGCACTTGATCTAGAGCAATGTAGAGGATGATGTTTACATAAATTCAGAACCTCAAGTTATAATTTAAACAGTGAGGTGGTTTTGAATGGCATTTCATTAAGGCATGTATGGGCATTATGAGCTAAAAGCTGTGGTATGTTAGCTTTAAAAGAGTATTTATGTTGGAATAATTTTAAAATAATGTTTACACAACCGTAAGTCCTGTTATGTTGGTGTTGAACACTAGGGGTGTTAGTTAGAGCCAAGATAGCTCCCAAGCAGCAGAATTCCTTTAGGATGAATCAACATCATTTTACATATTTGTAAAGGGTTAAAGGTTATATTTTTTAAAGATTAGAATAAACCCCCAAAGGACTAGGTCTAATTAAAATGACTGCTGGGAGTAAAAAGTAGAAAAAACACAAAGAAAGGTACATGAAATGCATGGGAATATTTTTTTTCATTACAACAGAAAACATATCAAAACACTGTTATCATGAATAGCATATGTCTGTATATATGTATGTATGTAAAGGATCAGCTGTCAAAGCCTTAATCAAAGCAGTGTGGAAAATGCCAACCCACTGACCAGAGCTTTACTGTACAGGTCCTACCGAATTGGCTCTACCTTCTGGCTTCCCCTGTCACCAAGCTGCATTTTGCTCTTTGCTGGCCCTGGGTTGAGGCTCAGCCTGCATTTTCATGTTGTGGTGTATTGCCACCCTGGCCCAGGTGAACATCGATGCAGCAAATGTGCTGCTTATCTCATGGTTCAGAACTCACCCCCTTGTGGTGGATGCCATTTCTCTGATTTTTGTATTTTCTGGGGTTTTACCTTGTCTCATCTTGTCTGTCAAAGTTGAGGCTAGAATCAGGACACATTTGGTGGCCGTTAAGGATACACATCTGTCTAAGGGCATAAACATTCTGCAGTTTTTGCCGTTAGAAGTCTAACTAAACCGAACGTATTCCAAGGAAGAGTGGGAGAAAGTCAGAAGCCGAGTCGGATCTGCCTCACATTTGCCACCCTTGTGAAACAATGGCACTTGTCTTTTTCTCTTTAGTATGAACACTTTCAACAACACACAGCTTCAAAAATTATCAACATACGGCCCATTTGAAACAATGGAATGTTTATGAAAACCTTAATTTAGGCCTTTGGTGAGTGACGTATCCCCAGTAAAGACAAGCTCTGATTCAGCTGGGGCTGGCCAGGCCACTCCTCTGGAAGCCCACACCCACGGGGATTTACGCACGATACACGTTCCACAGAGAACCACGAGTCTGGCTTCACAAGAGAAAGTCCATTTACCAGAAAGATTCAGGCCCCCTGTCTTGACTCTCCCAGCTGCACAGTGACTGCTGCACACACCTCTGGAAACGGATGAAAAGCTGGAGAACTTTGCTCCAGCAGCCCGCATTGTCCTTTAACTGGGAGCCAGGCCTTCACGATGTCACAGGACTCCAAGATTGTTTCAGTTCAGGGAATTATCTTAAGAGGAACTGATGAAAAGTTTGGGTTCTGAGACTCCAGCCTGATCCAATTCTAGGGCAGCCTTGTCTCGCAGAAGCTAGAACCTGGGTCCCACTGGAGGGTCAGGGTCTTGAATCAACTTCAGCCTGTGGAATTTCTCCAAATAGAAAGCGAAGCTGTGCATTGATTCACTACAGGACTATTTCCCCCAAAAGTACAGTTTTCTATTACTCATGAGTTGCTCAGCCTGCTTAAATAATTTGTATAGTCTCATTTGCTAGCCAATTTGCATTGGGAGTTACCATCGATCTGGTCCATTTGATGACTTATTTAGTTTGTGGTATTGTTAGTGTTCAGTTTGTGAACCAGTGTTCTCTTGGCTTCAGCAGATGTTTTTAGAAAGGCTCTTTGATGCCTGGACTTCTGAACAATAATCCCAAATGCCTAAAAGGTTTCTTTTAAAAAGAGAAAAACTGTTTAAAGCGTGTATGTATAAATATATGGATGTTTTTTATTTTGTGTAGTTTTACATTTCATGAAACGACATTGGTGTCAAAGAAAAAGTGCTGGGGAGCTAGCCTATGATTCTGCTGAGAAAGAATTGTTTTATTAAAGAATGTGAATTTATTGATGTATCTTGGGCTTATATCACTAATTTAGCCAAGATCGGTACTCTTGGTCACAGTCTTCGCCGATTAGCACAGGAACTTGGGGAGGTTGTTGACAGGGGGCCGCCTCCATGGCCTTCCACTCTGGGGGGCACTCATGTGTCCCAACTTCAGAACGGGGCCCCTACTGGACTCAGAAGGTCATGAGCAAGGAGCAAAGCTGAAGAGGTCCCTTTCTTGGACCAAGACAAGCTGGGAATCTGACAACATAATTTTTGTGGCGATGGTTGCTGCTGCAGTAGTTCCACGCTTGGATCTGGTCTGTGGTGGACATCTTCCGCTTGTCCCTCAGCGTCCCCTCTCGCCCTCCTCCACCCGGCTCTGCACCTCGGGGTCATGGCTCCTGTACCTTGGCCTTCCCTCTCGGGGCTCGGGCAGCCACCCCTTCCACTTGCCCCTGCAGGCCTCGGGGTGGTAAGGACCCCAAGTTCTAACCCTGGGATGCTGCACTATCCCCCAGAGAGGGAACTGTAGTCCCTTTAGCATAGTCCCTTTAATAAACCCTCCTCAGATGAAGTAAATTGAGTACATCATCTGTTTCCTGCCAGGACTGTTACAAGAACTTTTCTACCACAAGGACACAGATCCATTCTAATTAAGGACACACTTTTTAGGTTGACTAGATGAAGAGGCTTTGGGGCATGTTTGGAGTTTTGTGGGCTGCATCAGAGAACAGTAATTGGGGACTATGTTTTTTTTTTAATTCAGTTTTATTCAAACACATGCACATAACATACAATCATCCATGGTATACAGTCACCCGTTCACAGTATGATCATCTAGTTATGCGTTCATCACCACAATCTATTTCTGAACATTTTCCCTACATCAGAAAGAATCAGAACAAGAATAAAAAATAAAAATGAAAAAAGAACACCCAAACCATCCCCCCA
>PVKY010005791.1:0-16879 GCA_004027775.1 Bradypus variegatus
TAGAAATAAGAGCATAGGCTCAAAAGCCAGAATTTCCAGGTTCAAATCTTGGCACTGACATGTGTGGCCTGTGGATCATGCGAGTCAGTCCATGTAAAGCACTTAAAATAGTGTCTAGCACTGAGTAACAGCAAATAACCCTATCTGAAATTATCTTGTTTATTATTTACATGTTGGCTGTCTCCTCCTCTCCCTCCCCCAAGTCTGTGAATATGTCAACAACATATACAAATGAGATGGAAGACAGTTTGCTCTTGGTCACCTGATTTCCTTGGTGGCCTCTGGCCAATTCCAAAGCAGAGACCATTCTCCCCAAAGACCCTCATGGCCCACACTCTGACACAACTGAACCCACAGAGCCTGAACTGCAACTCAGAAGTCTCATGTATAAACTATGCTTGGAATGTTTGATAGGAACATGCATTTATTTTTAGGCAAGAAAGTTGTCTCCTAAGCTAACCCTGTGGCCCCAGATCAGGCCGTATTTGGCAAGACTGCTTTGTAGTTGTTTATTAAACAGGACTAGAACTTTCTCAAGTCAAATGTAGTAAATGCTTAAGAGAACTCACTGCACTACATCTTCTGTTTTTATAGTCAATGTTTGTTCCTTTGGACTCTCTGGGGTGTTCCTGCCCTGCAGGTAAGAGCTGGGTGTCACCCAGCTTTGGAGCACCCCTTAACCAATCATGCCTAAAAGGGTTCACAGCTCTCAAAGGACTGAATTCTCTTCCATGTGCTGTCCCTCACCCAGTGAGTTCATGAAAGTTACAAAGGGAAGGGAAAATGTGTTTCTCAAAACAGCCAAGAACTGTTCTGGTTATTTCCTCTCACCCCACCATGAGACATGGAGCTGGGTAACTACAGGCCAACATCTCTGAAAAGGACATCTTGATACAGACCTCTCTGTTTCACAGAAAGTCACATCCCACCACAGATCTGGCAGCACAGCTCAAGTGATCAAAAAAAAAAAGTACCTAACTGTCTCCCAGTCCTAGGGCTGTTTACCATCTGGATACCTTTCAGCCGCTCAAAATCCGAATCCTGACGAGTTAGCAGACAGCCTGTGAGAAGAGCCGACTCATCAGACTGCCCTTGGACCAGCCAGGCAAGTCGGCTGCTTCCAGACATTTTGAATTTTTAAGCCGGAGTATATTTCATGGACCAGACCTGGAAGATTTTATAAGCCTAGAAAATTAAGAAACAAAAACAAAACAAAAATCTAACTCTTCCAAATGCAAGCCATGCCAGTAATAGCCAAAGAAGCACTTTGTAAAAGTGTTTGATATTTTCATCTGATACATAGTTTAATATGTTAAAGAAGGTGGGAGTGATAGGGAGAAAAAACGTCTATTTACTGTCAGAGTTGGGGTAGGGAGGAGATGGATTAAAAAAAACTGTTATTATGAAATGAACAGTGCTTGGGATTTGCTGGAAACTTTTAGAGTTCTTTTCAATTTGTCAATGTTTGTGAAAGCAGGCAAAAGATCCAGGCACTTTTTGCCCTGCTATTAAGAAGTCACATAGCTGGGATTCCAACTCTAAATGCCTAGAGAAAAAGCACAAGTCCCAGCCACAAAGCCAACAACGGCTATAATGGTGTGCTCTCCTTTTTCTCCCTCTCTCAAGCAGACACACACTCCCCATCAATAAAACAGACTGGCCTCTCCGCTGCTGAACAGAGGCCCCTCATCCTTCTATCCAGCATGGCCACTGTGCCTGGGAATATTTTCCAGTGAAACAGCTGGCACCATCTTATTTATGCCCAGTACCCCAACACTTCACCATCAGCTCTGCCTCTGGTGTGATGGCACTCCCCAAAACAGAAGTAAGCAACTCAGTTTCCATGGTGAAATCAACTAAATACCTTTTACCCACATCTAGATTTAGATTTGATCACAGAGTACAGATGTGTCAGCTGTTACACATGCACATGCCAAGGCTGTGATAACACCAGCTAAAGTCAGCCTCCAGCACTGCCCCTGGCCTGTGGGCTCAACCCCACAGGCTGCGGACCCACAACCTCACACACCCCACCCCCTGCACCCATCTCTCCTGGCTGGATGCTGAATCACATTCAAGCCTCCCCCTAGGTTTCTCTTAATCTCAAATCGACCTTCTCTACCATCAAAATGAAGGTTGTTTAAAAGAAAAGAAATACATCTGTTTTACTTCCTGCCATACCCCCATTTTGGATAGCTAATTACAACATTCCTAGAACTGAGATCAGAGACGTTACTGCTCAGGAGGTAAGATATGGAGTCTCTTTATCTTTTTTTTTAAGATTAAAAAACCAAGTGTGTTACCCTCAGACATCAGGACCAAGGGGTAAGGCATACTGCCTCCCTCCTGCCCTGCCTTCCATCTATACCTAGGCTGTGGCTTCCACCCACTTTTAACAGCGTCAGGGAGGGGGCAAAAGATGAAAAGAAAAACCCACTAGAAAGCCAGTGATAGACATCACTCAACCCCACACCTTTGGGGGGAAAACTTTAAAAAGCATAAAAAAAAACACAATGTCATCTTTATTCCTGTCTGAAGCAAGAGACACAAACGTTAATTGTGTTGCTGGTGTTCTACCATCCCCTTCAATCATTTCAACACTGCCAACGATATTTCCCAAGATGACTTCATCGAGTTCTACCAAGTAGTAACCACCACTTCCAACGACTTCTGCCCATGTTGATAGTTCCGCTGGAAGACAAAGACTCTGTTCTGCTCTGATATTTGGAAGAAAAACATTTAAATAAGCCTTTCTTAACTCGGCAGGAGGGCACTGCTTTCCTTTAGAGTCCAGGATTCAATTACCCAGATCAGATCGTGTAGCAATGTAGTTTTTTATTCATGGGGCAGCCAGTCTTTCTTGTAAAGTTTAAAGTGGGTAAGTGTAAGAGAATCAGAGCCTTAAAATGAAAAAGCTGCATGAGGAGCAAAAGATAAACCCACAATTCTTATATTTACAACATGGCCTGGTTTCTTAAAAAACAAAGCAAATCAAAACAAAAGCCCTAACATTTGAAAACAAAGACGAATCAAGCATCATCCAACTATGAGCAAGTTATGTTCAAGCCTAAGTAAGGTAGGCTGGTGGCCCAGCAGGAGGGGCCACGTGTTCTTTCTTGGGTAAGTCACTCTGTCCCGCCCATGTCATGGAATGCTTCAAGGCTCAAATGAGACATTTTTTTTCTAAGTGTGAGATACACAAACAGGAGATATTAGGGGTTAGCCACACCCTACATTAAACCTTGAACCACAGTGAAGTTATTCCCTTTGATTGTCTTGCAAGCCTTCTGACTAGTTCAAAGAGAAAATCTCTGTTTGGTACTGGTGGGTCTTTAGTAACTCCCTTTTAACAAAGGGAGCAGCAGGCCTAGGGCCCAGAGCCTTCCTCAGGAATAGTCCCTAGCTAGAATTTAACACTGTTCTGTTATTGGTGAGTTTATTTTTGCAATTTCCTTCTATTTATGGCCAGGGAAGCTGGTTTCCATTTACCATATCCATATAAAATTTCCTTTCAAAATGTAAGTTTAAAATGGCAGATCAACTTAAAGACAGATATTAAGTATGTAAAAGTAAAAGTGGATATGGAGAAATCACAGATAGTTGACGTTTAGGAAGTACCAACAGAAGCACAAGGAGACTGTTCTGACTGGGGAACCACCGTCCCTTCTAGAAACACAGGACGGTCCCTCACTCTTTCAGGGATGGAGCTGATCCCGGGAAGGTAAGAACCAGCACAGCAACAGGTAGCAAATAGCAAATCCCACATAAATTCAACTCACTCTCTTTTAGGTAACACCTCAGTAAATCAGTCTAAGAAAAGGCCACTGGCCTCTTCCAGAGAAAGTGCTGATCAAATTAAAGGAAAGACAACCAAGTTATACCAACTAGCTTTTATAGACTTTCCATGAACATTCCAAGTTAATGCATCTGTTGTTTAAGAGCGAGGGGGTGGGACATGAAAGAACACAACCAAAAAAGGCACAACACCAAGACAGATGTCTCAGGGATTTTTATAATCCCAGAGAGACCACTATTTGGATAAAACTTCCCAAGCACTAATGTAAGGACACTTTTGCTAGTTAAATAAGTGAAAAGACTTCATTTTCTGGAGGTGTAGCATCCCGCCCCACCCAGCCAGCTGCCAGTCGGTTCACCACCACCACCTCCCCCAACAAAGAAAGATTACTCTTTCAACAGCGGCTGGAATTCAAAATGACTCTGTTTCTCTTTGATTCACTGAATCTTGCACTCCTTGATACCTGGGTTAGAAACTAAAATGTAATGCATAAACCTTCTTGAAGAAAAGTGTTACTTCTGCCACTTGCAGATACTTTATAACAAATTCTGGTGCAATTGCCAACACTGTAAAACTAAGTTTCCTTATTCCACTTTGATGTTTCAAAGTTTAAACTCATCTGAAAGGAGTTTAATCTTGAGCTCTCAAACTACCCTTGGCATAAAGACTTCTTTCAAATCCCCATGGATAATAGAATGTGTATCTGCTCAAGTAGAAACTTCCGTCTACCCTTAAATAAGTCACTGTTTCAGTTACCACCACCACCAAATTACCAACTTGCTATCACTGTCTCCTATTTCCATGAAAAAAGAAAAGGGGGGAAAAACTTAAACGCGGTAACATGAGAGCTTTTGTTATTCTGTACAATAAATACATATATAAAGGCAATGGAAGGAAACTGAGGGGAGGGAACTCAGTGTGAATGACAAGAACATGGACATCATCACTAAATTAAGGAAACAAGGATAAAGCTAGAGCATAACACATTGATCTAGAAAATGTAATACCAGGGAAGAGATAAACATGTTGATATCTCAGCTATTCAGAAAACTTGAATGAGTGAGTGATACCAGAGCAAACAGCTGTTCACTGATTATTTTTGCTCATTCCCCCCGGAAAAAACAAAAAAATGAAAGCAGCAGCAAAATGGTTTTCTAAAGAACAACTTTAAAATCTGGTCAAAGGCTTGTACATTTCCCAGCACACTATAAATCATTACAGCAAAAACCTTAAGTGTTCATCTCAGTCTCAGAAATTCCTTGGGCCTTCCCAAATCAATTCTTTTTTGGCTACATTCTCTTTGCTGTCATCTGCTAGACAGCACTGCCAGATAACTTGTACTACTCACTCAGTTAACTCTGAAAAAGGGCGCTGTCTGGCCAAAGCCTGCCATAATTAGGGTGTATGTGTAAGTGGCAGAACTGTCCCCCAAAAGGCTTGAACTGGAATCCAGGCTTGGCCCTGCTCCCCTGCCAGCTGATTAAAAGGACATTTTGAGAGGGCAAGCCTGCATTTTAACTGACCTCCCTAACTGCACCTCGAGAGTTTAACAGCACCTAGATGATAAGACAACACCCTCCAACACTTTCACTAAACTTCCCCACAAGGCAGCCCAATAGAGGCCAAGGCATTGATTGCCATTAACTGAAACCTTTTAGCTCCAGTTACAACTGAAGCTTGGGTCAGCTGCCTGGCCTCCTGTGGCCTCCCTCTTGGTCTCTGAAGCAGGAACCAGGGAGGGTGTTTCAAAAGGCAGAGAGCAATCCTGGGCCCCACGCCCTGGACTGCCCTGGATTAGATGAAGAGGCGCCACTCCTCAGCACCAACCGGATTTCAACTCTCAGCCAAGAGAGGGTGAAGACCACAAGGGCTCTGCAGCCTGCACTCCCAGGCCACCCTCCCACCTTCCCCTCTCATTCAGTCATCGGAACAGCCATGCTGTAAACCACCTTTCCTTGGAGGGGGGTGGGGGGGGCAGGATATTGTGCTAGCAACTGAGTAGTTCCCCCTCTCCCAAGAGGGCAAACAGGGTATACTTGCAGTCCCTCCTCCTCACCCCCAACCCCCATATTCACCTGGCCTTATTTCTAGATGATGTTGAGTTTAGTTACTTTTTTTTTTAACTTTTTTGTAAGTACATTATTCAGTTTTGAAAACTGCTAAGGACCTCTTAGTCTAAGCCAGATCCTAAGAGGCAAGCAATTAGGATAATGGAACAAAATAACAGATGGCTACTTTAAAGCCCTCATCATCAGCCTAAAAAAAAAAAAGTCCTACTTAGAAAAAAACAAAACGGAACTTTCAAATAATTAACTCAGACCTAATACAGGACAAGCCAAAGGTCAGGCTCTAACCATGGAAGACCCTTTGAGCGGTGATGTTTCCATGAACATGCAAGCTTAGCAAACAAGGTGTTTCCTCTTGCTATGAAAAGTTTTGGAGTAGCTGGTCAAAAGGTTTTACCCTTTCAGGAGAGCAGGGGGTGGCAAGGCTACCTAGGCCCCTTTGAGAAGTTGGGAGAGGGAACTTTGGCCTAGAACCATAATTGCTCAAGAATGTACTCAAAGACCAGATCAGTCCTTTCCCATCCCCCAGAGAACACTGAAGGACCTCCCATATGAAAACTGTTGCATAACCTACTTATCAGATAATGCTCTGGTTCACGGGGGTCCGGTCCTTAGAAGTCAGAGTACAGGACTTAAAAAGTGAGAACACACACCCTTTAATTCCTAGAAGAACCCAGTTCCACACACTTTTCTACAGCTGTCCTGGATACTGATTTTCAGAATATGTGGACAGGAGTAAGGGACACTCACAGAACTGTCACCTTCCCTGTGGTTTGGCCTTGGAGAGGCAAGAAGGGCAATCAGTGTCACTAACGTAACACTGCAACTTAGAAAAAGCCCAGCCAGCCTGCTTTGTGGGGTGGAGGGGTGAGGTTTCCCTCAGGAGGAAGGGAGAGAACAGCACAAACTTGTCTTCCTTTCCATTACTCCTTCCCCCATTTCATAAAAGATCCCCCCACTACACCCCCCATAACAGTTAAGTACACAGCAATGAAGCAATACTTTCCCCCCCCAAGGACAGCTATGTGTAAATATTTGCTGGAGTAGGTATAAAGCAGGTCATAACAGAATTTGGCCATTACTGAGAATCTAAAGCAGCGGGTGTTAGGGGAAGCTATGAGACACCCTTTCCCTCAACTTTGCCCGGCCCCTGAGGAAGGGAGCTGGGAGGCCAGGGGAAGAATGACACATGACAGCAAGGTCTCTGAATTCCGGTGAGTCCTGGTTCCCACCTAGGCCTGAATAATGCCCCAGCCACGCCCTGTGGGCAAGGAAAACTGCAACTATGAGCACACACCCAAACTCCCAGAGAGGAGTGGAATGGAACTAGCAAAAGGGGTCACATGGGGAGTGGTAGAAGACAGGGAGAGAAAGGGAAGGTTCCCTCACTCCCCTCATTTGAGAAAAAAATGGGTCAGGGGCTCATTTTCCCAAGCCTGTGGAGGCGAAGAAGGCAGACCATAGACATTTGCAAAAACAACCCTCCCCCCATCCCCAACTTTCCAAGTCTCTTGGCAACTCCTAACCTTTTCCAACCTATCACTGCCTCAGGCAAGACATTGCTGTTGAGACTCCAGACTAGATTCTCCCACCCCCTCCAGAAGCGTTTTTATGTCAAATATCTCAACCTGCCCACCCCGGGAGGTGGGTGGGGCAGTGGGATAAAGGACACCATCACCCCTCCCCCCATGACTACTAACGAGGAAATTCTAGCAGAGGTTGGTAATTTACCCAAGGTTGCGGCAGGCCCCACCCCAGGCTGCCTTGGAACCGCAGCTCCTTCCTCCTGCCCCACCTATGCGTTCCTTTCTCTTCCAGATTAAGCTGCCCGCACTGAGCACCTGGAGCACCAAACCACACCCTCAAGACGCTTCCAGTCATCTCCATGTTCCTGGAGAACTTCCACTAAACCCACCCTCCCGAATCCTCAGAGCCCTCTCCCGAAGCCACACACCCATACACATCCATCTCTGTGGAATCACCGAAGGACCCCTTCGACCCTTTTTCATTTTACACACAACAGAACTAGGGTCTTGTCCAAGGCTATGGAGCCAACTAATAACAAATCTGGGATGACAATCCAGATCTCCTGAAGACATTAAATAACCTCTGACTTCAAGTAGCTCCCACTCTCTTCACACATGACACTTCTGAACAACCTCCTCCCAATGCACACACCCACTCAACAAACTCCTTTCTCTAGCTCTTCCTGCACACACTCCAACTCCCCTATTATCAGTTCACAGCTCTCTCCTCCCAAGCACACCGGACTGATCCCCCCACATGCTCCAACACCTCTTCCAGGTCTCCCATTCTATTTCTGATCTCCCTTTTACTACTGTGGTTTCCCCCTAAAGTGCTTCTACACCCCAAAGTCCACCTGTAAACAGACCCTGTTTTAGGATTCCTTCATCTCCAGCCTCCCTCCATCCAAAAAAAAGAGACACAATTCTTCCTGAGCACTCTCATTTCCTCCCCCACTCCTTGGTCTCCCTTCACAACACACACACAACCCCTCCTGGCCCAGAACTGAACCTCCAGAAACCCCCTCCCCACAATTCCTTTCTCTGTCTAGCCATCACACAGTCCCTTTCTAGGGAGACCTTCGTGTTCCTAAAGTAACCTCCCTGCCTATCCGCCATTCCGGCTCACCTGCTCTCCCACCAGTCTCACCTTTTCCAGATAACCTTTTCCTCTGACTCCCCTTTGCTGAGCTTTCCCACCTTCCATCAATTCTTCAGAAACCCTCCTCAAAACACCCCCAAATACTCTCCAGCATTCCCCTTCAGCTTCTCCATCTCCTCGTCAATTCCTCTTATTCCTCCTCTCTTCTTCCCCTTAGAACACAGCAACTCAAATTTCACCCTTCAAAAACTTCTTATTCACAGGCCTCCAACTGCTCCCCTCAGCATCCCACCAAGGACAATGAGACATCCCTAGCACCCCCATCCCCTCCTTATACCCCATTCTTTCCTCAGTCCCTCTAGTCTCCTCACCTTCTCAATCTCCCTATATCTCCCATCCCTTTTCAGACTCCACAATCCCTTCCTTGGTACCCCCATGCCATCTTCAGAATTCCAGAGTCTCCATTCCTTTTAGAAGTCCCCCAATCGAAGGCTTCCTCAATTCCAGTTCTCTTCAGACCTTTCTACACTCCAAATCACCCCCTCCATACCTGAGCTCCTTTTCAGATTTCCCAGACTCCTCATTCCACCCTGACCCACAAATTTCCTTTCCAGACCATGGTTTTTCCTCTCAGCACCCCCCAGCCCATCCTCTGACCCTTCCATTCCGTCTCGGACCCCAATTCCATTTTAGACTGCCCAATCATCTCGCCACCCCCCCCAAATCCCCGCGCAGACCCTCCAATTCCTTCATCAGGGGCTCCGATTCCTTTTTTCCGACTCCCAAGTCCTTCCTCAGCCGCCAATTATATTTCAGAACACCAATTCTTTCCTCGAGCTCGCAATTCCTTTTCGGGACTCCAAATCTCTTCCCAGACCCGCCAATTCCGTCTCGGGACCCCCGAATTCCCATCACGGACTCTCCAATCCCACCTTAACCCTCCAGTTCGCTCTCAGGCTCCCCAACCCCTTTCCGGCCCCCAGCCCCCTCCTCAGCCTCCCTCCCAGCCCGTCTGGCCCGCGGGCCGCGCACCTTGCGCTGCTGCTTCTCCCAGGCCGGGTCCAACAGCAGGTCCCGGTCCCAGTCGTCCTCCTGGGCCATGTAGTCGCCCATGCTACCCCCGCCGCCGGCGCCATTGCCCCCGCTGCTGGGGCCGTACTGGTACGACTGGTTCGCCGCGTGGTAGTCCACCATTCCGTCGCCTCTCGCTCACGCACCAGCCCGTCCGCTCCCGCCCCTCTTCCCGAGGTGCTGCTGCCGCCGCCGCCGCTGCCGCTTCAGAGACTTCAGCCCGCCCTCCGCCAGCGCATGCGCACTGACCGCCGCGCCTGCGCACCGCGCCGCCGCCGCCGCCCTCCCGCCCGGGCGCGCGCCCCGCAAAGCAGAAAAGCACGAAGAACGCCGAGGGGAGTTCGGCGCCTGCGCACAGTCCCCTTGCCAGCCACCTCTTCTGTGTACGAGCCGCGTCCCTTCTCCGCGTGAGCGCGCGCGTCATACGGCTGTAGGCGGGGCCATATTCCAGAATGATTCATAACGCGGGTCTAGCTATCACGCCTTCACCCGCACAAGATTAGCATGCATTTCCATTCAGCAACACATATCCAACAAATGTTTGTTGAGCTCCTACCGTGTGCCAAATCATGTACCAAACATTGGCACTAAGGAAAACAGACAAAAATCGATGTCCTATTAACGAAACTAAAACTTGGTTCTTTGAAAAAAATCAATAAAATTGACAAACCTTTGGTTAGACAGAAAAAAAAAGAGGATATAAATAATCAAAATGCGAACTGGAAGTGGGAACATTTCTACACAGACGGAATTCTGTAAGGGGGTCCCTTACAGAAACAAAAAAGGATTATAAGAAGATACTATGAAAAATAGTATGCCAATAAATTAGATAACCTAAATGAAATAGACAAATTCCTAGAAACACAAATTACTTAACTGACTCAAGAAGAAATAGGAAATCACAAGAGACAAATAACAAATAAGGAGATTGTCAGTAATGAAAATCCTTCCAACAAAGAAAAGTACAGGAACAGATATCTTCACTGGTGAATTTTACAAAAAACAGTCAAAGAATTAACATGAGTCCTCCTCAAACTTCCAAAAAACCAAAGAGGAAGGAACATTTCCTAACTGATTTTATGAGGCCAGCATTCCGCTAGTATAAAGCCAGATGAAGACAGCACAAGAAAAGGAAATTACAGACGAATATCCCTTATGATTATAAATACAAAAATTCCAAACAAAATACTAGCAAACTGAATCTAACAATACATTAAAGGGATTACACACCATGACCCCAGGAAGGCAAGGATAGTTCAACATAAGAAAAATCCATCAATTTAATACATCACACTAATTAAGTGAAGGGAAAACAAACAAACATGATCAGCCCAATTGACACAGAAAAGGCATCTGACAAAATCCATCACCCTTTCTTGATAAAAACACTCAGAAAACTGGCAATGGAAAGCAATTTCCTCAACATGAATAAAGGGCATATATTAAAAATTCACAGCCAACATCAGACTTAGACTGAAAGCTTTCCTCTAACACCAGAAACAAGACAAGGATGCCCTCTTCCAATACTGCTATTCACCATTGTACTGGAAGTTGTAACCAGAATAATTAAGAAATAAAAAGGCATCCAAGTTGGAAAGGAGGAAGTAAAATTATCTCTATTCACAGGTGACATGGTCCTATATATAGAATCCACAAGAAAGCTATTAGAGCTAATAAATGAATTCAGCAAAGTTGTGGAGTACAAGATTAACACTCAAAAAAATTAGTTGTTTTTCTATATAACAGAAACAAACAATCTGAAAAGGAAATCAAGAAAACAGTTCCATTTGCAATAACATCTAAAAGAATAAAGTATCTAGGAATTTTAACCGAGGATGTAAAAGACTTATCCATTGAAAACTGCAAATAAATTAAAGAAGACCTGAATAATGGAAAGACAGCCCATGTTTATGTATTGAAAGACTTAATGTTATGAAGTTGTCGATACTACTCATAGCAATTTATAGATTCAATGTAATCCTAATCAAAATTTCAATCACCTTCTTTGCAGAAATGGAAAAGCCAATCATGAAATTTATATGGAAGAGTAAGGAGCCCCAAATAGCTAAAGCCATCTTGAAAAGGAAGAATGAAGTCGGAGGACTCATACTTTCTGATCCAAAAACTTATTATAAGACCACAGTAACTGTGCCAGTTTGAATGTATTATGTACCCCCAAATGCCATTATCTTGGATGTAATCTTGTGTGGGCAGACCTATCAGTGTTGATTAGATTGCAATTCTTTGAGTGTTTCCAAGGAGATGTGCCCCACCCAACTGTGGGTGATGACTCTGATTGGATAATTTCCATGCAGGTGTTGGCCCGCCCATTGGGTGGGTCTGAATTAAATTACTGGCACGCTACATAAGATCAGACAGAAGGAATGAGCTTGCTACAGCCAAGAGAGACATTTGAAGAAAGCACAGGAGCTGCAGATAAGAAACATTTTGAAGATGGCTGTTGAAAGCAGACTCTTGCTTCAGAGAAGCTAAGAGAGGACAAATACCCCAAGTGCAACTAAGAGTGACATTTTTGAGGAACTGCAGCCTAGAGAGGAATGTCCTGGGAGAAAGCCATTTTGAGATCAGAACTTTGGAGCAGATGCCAGCCACATGCCTTTCCAGCTAACAGAGGTTTTCCAGACACCATTGGCCATCCTCCAGTAAAGGTACCCGATTGCTAATGTGTTACCTTACACACTTTATGGCCTTGAGACTGTAACTGTGTGACCAAATAAAACCCCTTTAATAAAAGCCAATCCATCTCTGGTACTTTGCATTCTGGCAGCATTAGCAAACTAGAACAGTAATCAACCCAGCATAGTACTGGCACAATGACAGACATATACTTCATGAAATAGAATTGAAAAGGTTCAGAAATAAACCCTCACATTTATGGCCAGTGACCAGCTGATATTTTTTACAAGGGGGCAAATACCACTCAGTTGGGAAAAAACAATCTCTTTGACAAATGCTGCTGGGAAAACTGATCTCCATTTAAAAAAAAAAAAAAAAGGAGAACCGTTCCTCACATCTCATACAAAAACCAACTCAAAATGCATCAAAGTCCTAAATACAAGAGCCAGAACTATCAAACTTCCAGAAGAAAACACAGGGAAGCATCTTCAGGTCCTTGTGTTAGGCAATGCTTTCTTAGATTTTTCACCAAGCAACAAAAGAAAAAAATGATAAACAGGACCTCATCAACATTAAAAGCTTTTGTGCCTCAAGGGACTTTATCATGAAAGTCAAATGACAAGCTACGGCTTCACAGTGGGAGAAAATATTTGGAAACCACATATCCAATATAATTTAATGTCCAGACTATAACCTGGTCGGTCTCTGGAACTTTGGGTATCTGTGTGACACCCAAGACTCGGAGCTAGAACTTGGTAGCTATGAATGTCAGTATTACCCTATAATGCAACTGTTGAAAGAGCTGAAAAAGGACTCAGACTTCAATTAGAGATATGAATGAATAGGAACTGGTCAGGACTAAGGCAAATCTGGCCTAAGGGCAAAGGGCAATACTGACTAGGTTTTAAAACTACAACTTTTGTAAGAAATCAAAGGAGGAGATGTTATTTGGTGCAGGATCTATATTTTCTGTAGCACACTAGATAATTTAGCTTGTAGCATCAGTTGGTTTAAACATCATGGGTGTATGGGAAGTGGGATTTGGTGAGTTTGTACAGGCTGGGGTGAAATCCCGATACATCCCAGAGTGAGAGAGTAACAGTGTATTTACAGGGCCCCCCAAGGAACTGGGGAGAAATGCAGAAACATCAGACTTCACCACCTGGGTTATTGCTGATTTTCTCGCATATGTTGAGGACTGCCAATTTGGTGGGCTGAGCCCTCAATCGGGAGGCTTTCCCTTGTGAAGCTAGTTGCTGCAAAGGAGAGGCTAAACCTACTTGTAGTTGTACCTAGGAGTCCCCCCTAGAGAGCCTCTTTGTTGCTCAGATGTGGCCCTCTGTGTCTCTCTCTAAGCCCATTTGGCAGGTGAACTCACTACCCTTCCCCCTACAGGTGACATGACACCCAGGGGTGTAAATCCAACTGGCAACACGGGAAATGACTCCTGGGGATGAGCCTGGACCTAGCACTGTGAGATTGAGAGGATCTGGACCAAAAGGGGGAAGAGAGATGAAACAAAATAAGGTTCCAGTGGCTGAAAGATTTCAAATGGAGTCGAGAGGTCACTCTGGAGGGTATTCCTACGTGCTATATAGCTATCACCTTTTAGTTTTTGCTGTGTAGGAATGGCTAGAGGGAAATACTTGAAGCTGTCGAACTGCAACCCAGTGACCTTGATTCTTGAAGATGATTGTATAACTATGTAGCTTGCACAATGTGACTGTGTGATTGTGAAAACCTTGTGGTTTGCACTCTCTTTATCCAGTGTATGGACATATGAGTGGAAAAATGGGGACAAAAATTAGATGATGAATAGGGTGAGATGGAAAGGATGGAAAGATTTAGGTGTTCTTTTTTGCTTTTATTTTTATTTTGGAGTAAGGAAAAGTTTCAAAAATTGATTCTGGTGATGAATGCACAAATATACGATGGTGTTGTGAATAACTGTACACTGTGGATGACTGCAGGGTGTGTGAACATATATCAATTAAACTGTATTGAAAAAGAAATAAATGAAAAATCGGGGAGGAGGGGGTTGGGATGTTTGGGATGTTCTTTTTTATTTTTATCTTTATTTTATTTTGTGGAGTAATGAAAATGTTCAATGTTTGTGGTGATGAATGCACAACTATATGACAATACTGTGAACAACTGATTGTACACTTTGAATGATTGTATATTATGTGTTTATGTCTCAATAAAATTGCATTAAAAAAGCTTAATATCCAGACCATAAAAAGAAATCCTTCAACTTCAACTAACAACAAAAAGACAAACAACCCAATGTAAAAATGGGGCAAAAGACTTGAATAGACATCTCTCCCAAGAAGATATACAAATGGCCAGAAAGCACATGAAAAAATGCTGAACATCATCAGCCATCAGACAGATGCAAATCAAAACCACAATGACAAACCATTTGACTCCCATTAGAATGGCTGCTATTAAAAATAAAAATGGAAACAAAACAAGTGTTGGAGAGGATGCGGAGAAATAGGAACACGTGTTCATTGCTGGTGACAATGCAAAATGGTGCAGCTACTGTGGAAAACAGTTTGGCGGTGCCTCAGAAAGCTAGGCCTAGAACTACTGTATGACCCAGCAATCCCACTGCTTAGTATACACCCAAAAGAACTGAAAGCTGGAACTTGAACAGATATTTTGCACACCAATGTTCTTAGCAGCATTATTCAAAACTGCCAATTGTCAAAAGATGGAAACAATCCAAGTGTCCATTAACCAATGAATGGATAAATAAAATATGGTGTGTGTGTGTGTGTGTATATATATATATATAATGGCATACTATTCAGCTTTTAAGAGGAATGGAGACCTAATACATGCAACAACATGGATGAACATTGAAGATGTCATGTTGAGTGAAATAAGCCAGACACAAACGGACAAACATTTATTGTGACCCTACTGATTTGAAACAATTAGAATAAGCAAACTCATAGAGTCAAAAACTAGAATATAGGTTACCAGGGAGAGGAGTGGGGGATAAGGAATGGGAAGTCAAGGCTTAAAATATACAGGATTCCTATTTGGAATGATGGAAACGTTTTGGTAATGGATAGTGGTGATGGTAACACAACATTGTGAATGCAATTACCAGCACTAAAATATATATGAATGTGATTAAAAGGGGGAAATGTTCGATTGTACTATGGTAACAGAATAAAATTTTTTTTAAAATTCCATGAAACTACACTACACAAGCTAGTGAACCCTAAGTTAAAACATGGACTGTAGTTAATAGTAGAATTTAAAACTGTTCTATCATCAATTGTAAAACAAATGTTCCACACCAATGCAGGTTGTTAGGAATGGGGTGGTATATAGAAATTCTGTATTTTATGATGATTGTTCTGTAAACCTCCGACTTCTCTAATAAAGAAAAAAAAATGGAAAAAATGAAAAAAAAAACTTTTGTGCATCAAAAGTCATTATCAAGAAAGTGAAAAGATAACCTTCAGAATGGGAGAGAATATTTGGAATTCGTATACCTGATAAGGACTTAATCTCTAGAAAATATAAAGAACTCCTACAACTCAACAACAAGAAGACAAACAACCCAATTTACAAATGGGCAAGGGTTTGAATAAACATTTCTCCAAATATATACAAATGGGCACTAAGCCGGTGAAAAGATGTTCAGCATTGTTACACATTAGGGAAATGCAAATCAAAATCACAATGACATACTACTTCACACCCATCAAAATGGCTGTTATTAAAAGGGGGAAATAACAAGTGTTGGCAAGGAGTGGAGAAACAGGAACCCTTGTGCACTGGTGGTGGGATTACAATATGGTGCAGCTGCTGTGGAAAACAGTTTGGCAGTTCCTCAAAAAGTTAACCATCGAATTCTCATATGACCTGGCAGTTCCATTTCTAGGTATATACCCAAAAGAATTGAAAACAGGGACTCAAACATTATCAGTATTATTCACAATAAACAAAATCAGATAAACTCAAGTGCCCATCAATGGATTAATGGATGAACAGACTTTGGTATGTACACACAATGGAATACAATTCAGTTGTAAAAACAAATGAAGTTCTGACATGTGGTACAACATGGATGAATCTTGAAGAGCATCATGTTGAATGAAACGAACCAGATACAAGAGGACAAACACTGTATGATTTCAATTACATGGAATACCTAGAATAAGCAAATACACAGAGACAGAGAGTGGATTACAGGTTACCAGGGCTGGGTGGTGGGAGAATGAGGAGTCATTGCTTGATGGATACAGAGTTTCTGTTTGGAGCAAAGAAAAAGTTTTGGTAATGGATGGTGGTGTTGGTCAGCACAATATTGAGAATGTAATTATTACCACTGATAGTGGTTAAAAGGGAGGAATTTTATGTTATAGATGTTACCACAATAAGAAATTTAATACAACACTTGCCTCACAAAAGGAAAAAAAAAAAAGATGCCCTCTTGGAACTACCTTCTACTGAAGAGAGACAATAAGCAAAAGTTTTACAAGCACAGTACATAGTACTTTTGAAGGTGATGTGTTACGGAGAAAAATCAAGCATGAACTGAAAGGTAAATAAATTAGTCAGGGTGGGCTTCATGGAGAAGGTGGATATTTGAACAAAGCCTTGCAGGAGTCACAAAATAGACATGGCAGTTAGGTTAGATTGGAATCCGTACTGGCTGACT
>PVKY010005792.1:0-16879 GCA_004027775.1 Bradypus variegatus
CTGGGCTGGCTGCTCTCAGATTCTCTGGTGTCTGGTCTCAGTCTATTTATGATTGGAGTTTGGATCAGTAGAATGAGTTCCGATAAGAGCCGCCAGTGCAGTTCTCCCCTCTCCTTCCCAGCACTGACGGCCCTCCTCCCATGGGACCGAGCCTGGCAGGGAGGGGCACGGGCCCCCTGGCTGCAAAAACTTACAGATTTAGCTGATCTCAGCAGTTCCACGTGTTCGTGAATGTTGTATGGAGTATGCCCCAAGTCAGATTGCTCTGCGGTGTCCGGTGCACGCAGTTTCTGGCTTTCTACCTACTTTCTTGGAGGAATAACTAAAGCATACAGCTCACCAATCCGCCATCTTGCCTCACCCCCTGAAACATAGGTTGTTGATTTTGTTCCTCCTTTGAGAATATGAGGTGTTTTAAATCTATACATTATTCTGGAAACACTGTTTTACCAGCATCTCACCCTTTTTAATTGAAAATTTTATTGAAATAATTGTAGATAACATTCAATTGTGAGAAATCATGCATAGAAATCTCTTGTAAACTTTTCCAAAATTTCCCCAATGGTAAAATTTTGCAAAGCTATATATATTTAAAACTACTGAAATATTGGCATTGATAGAATCTACTGATCTTATTCATATTTCTCAAGTTTTACGTTCTATACAATTTTATCACCTGTGTTGTTCACATGCAAGATGCTGAACAGCTCCAACATGACAAGGATTTCTCCTATTGCCCCTTTATAATCACACCCACTTCCCTCCCCTCCCCCACATCCTCATCCCCTGGCAACCACTAATCTCTTCTTTCTAACATTTTGCCATTTCAAAAAGTTAAGTAAATGAAATGTTACTGAGTGTAATCTTCAGAGATTGGATTTTTTTTCACTCAGCATAATTCCCTGGAGATTCATCCAATCACCTTTAAAAAAACACACAACTCCATTATGATATCATTGAAGTACAATATTAAAGTGTATAGTTTAAGTTTTGGCATATATATTCATGACACCATTACAATAATCGATAAAATAAACATTTACGACCCCAAGCTTCCTTAATATCCCTTTGTAGTGCCTTAATTCTCCCCATCTCTTCCCTTCTATCCTTTGTGCCCTCTCCCCCATCCTGAGGAAACCACTGATCCTCTTCCTGTCACTATACATTTTGTTTGCATTTCCTAGACTTTTATATAAATAGAATCATACAGTAGTAAGTACTTTTGTGGGTCTGGCTTCTTTTATCCATTTAAAAATTCCTCCAGGAAGTGCATATCAGTAGCTCATTTTTACTGCTGGATAGTATTCTATTATACAGATATGCCACAGTTGCATATCTAATCACATATTAATAGACATTTGAATTGTTTCCAGTATTTGACTTGTACAGATAGAGCTGCTATGAATGAACACTCGTGTGCAAGTATTTGTAGGGACATATACTTCCATTTATCTTGTGTAAATACCTAGGAGTATCATGAGTGGAATATAAAGAATATAAAGTAGGTATACTTGTAACTGCCAAACTATTTTCCAGTGATTGTGCCATTTTGCATTTCCATCAAGAATGTATGAGAGTTTCAGTTCCTCCACTCTTCATCAACACTTTGTATGATACAGTCAGTCTACTTAAATTTAGCCATTCTAATAGGTGGTATATTATTGTGGTTTTAGTTTGCATTTACTGAATGGCTAATGATGTTAAGCATCTGTTCATATGCTTATCTGTATATCTTTGTTAGTGATATGTATTAAATAAAATCTTTTGCCCATTTTTAAATTGGGTTTTTTCTTTTTTTATTGCTGCATTTTAGAGAATGAAACTGGAAATCAACAACAGAGGGAAAACTTGCAAGTTCAAAAATATGTAGACATTAAACAACACCCTCTTAAATAACCAATGGGTCAAACAAGAAATCTCCAGGGAAATTATAAAATATTTAGAGATGAATGAAAATGAAAACACTAAACACCAAAACTTATGGGATGGAGCAAATGCTGTGCTGAGAGGGAAACTTATAGCTGTAAATGCTACATTTAAAAAGAAAAAGTCCCAAATCAGTAACCTAACTGGACACCTGAAGGAAAAACAAAGAGCCCTATAAGGAAACAAAGACACTTTAAGGAAAAGAAGAGTAAATAAAATCCAAAGCCAGCAGAAAGGAGGAAAAATTAAAGATTAGAGTGGAGATAAATGAAATGGGGAATAGAAAAACAGTATGCTCAAGATAAATTAAAAACATGTCCACACAAAAGCTTGCACACAAGTGCTCATTGCAGCTTTGTTCATAATATCCCCAAAGTGTAAATAACCCAAATGTATATCAACTGATGAATGGATAAAATGTGGTATGCCCACACATGGAATATTATTTGGCAATAAGTACTGAAACATGCTACAACATGGATGAACCTTGAAAATATGCTATGTGAAAAAAGCAAGTCATATTTGTTCTAGTTTGCTAATGCTGCTGGAATGTAAAACACCAGAAATAGATTGGCTTTTATAAAGGGGGTTTATTTGGTTACACAGTTGCTGTCATAAGGCCATGAAGTGTCAGCAGTTGGTTACCTTCACTGGAGGATGGCCAATGGTGTCCAGAAAACCTCTGTTAACTGGGAAGGCACATGGCTGGCGTCTGCTCCAAAGTTCCGGTTTCAAAATGGCTTTCTCTCAGGACATTCCTCTCTAGGCT
Organism: Bradypus variegatus; assembly: GCA_004027775.1. Classification (NCBI taxonomy): domain Eukaryota; kingdom Metazoa; phylum Chordata; class Mammalia; order Pilosa; family Bradypodidae; genus Bradypus; species Bradypus variegatus. The sequence continues at coordinate 2,696 of PVKY010005792.1, forward strand.
GCAGTTCCTCAAAAATGTCACTCTTAGTTGTACTTGGGATATCTGTCCTCTCTCAGCTTCTCCGGAGCAAGAGTCTGCTTTAAATGGCCTTCAAACTGTCTCTCATCTGCAGCTCCTGTGCTTTCTTCAAGTGTCTCTCTTGGCTGTAGCTCCTCTTCAAAACGTCACTCACAGTTGCACTGAGTTCCCTTTGCCTGTGAGCTCGTTTATATGGCTCCACTGATCAAGGCCCACCCTGAATGGGTGGGACCACGCCTCCATGGAAATATCTCATCAGAGTTATCACCTACAGTTGGGTGGGGTGCCGTTCCATCTTAATCCCCATTAATATGTCTGCCCTACAAGATTACATCAAAGAATATGGTTTTTTTCTGGGGGACATAATATATTCAAACCAGCACACTATTTAATTCCATTTGTATGCAAAGCCTAGAGTAGGCAAATCAACAGAAATAGAAAGATTAGTGGTTGCCTAGGGCTGGGAAGATGGAGGGTTGGGATAAAAAGTGGAGTAACTGCTAATGGGTGAGGGTTTCAGGGGGTGATGGTTGCACAAGTCTATAAATACACTAAAATACCGTTGACTTGTACACTTTAAATTGGTAAGTTGTACAGCATAAGAACATATATTACTAATGTTCTTAAAAAAAAATCATAGACAAAAAGGCGACATTTAAGAATGCAAAGTGGAATAGGAGTTCAGGTACTTGTTGATATCACTGAAACTGTTCTGGAACCCCCACCCCCCCAATGCATAGAGATGCAATAAAGACCAGAGCACCGTGGGGAGGTGGCCAATCAGAAGCTCACAAGCAGGGGGGGCGGCGAGGAGGGGAACAGCAGCCAATCAGAGGCCACCCAGGCAGAGCTCTGGGGGCGCTACGCACAAGGAGTGAGAAAAAACCGCGGAGCCACTGTCCACCTGGGGCTTTTCCCTGGGATGGTCCTGAGCACTCTGGCTGGGAGCAGCCTGATGGTCAGGGCTACGAGGGGAAGTCTGGGGTGGAGCAAGATCTGGGGCCGGACCTATCGCGGTGGGCTTCAGGGTGAGGCCAGCATTGTGGGAAGGTTCCCAGAGCCCTGAGTATGATCGTTCTTTGAGACGAGGTAGAGTATGACCTAAGGCGTGCCTTCCGGTTTCAGGGTCCCCAGAACCCACATCAGGCCAGATACGTCACATCCACATATCCAGGAGGGGAAGACAGAAGGGGATTGGTGATTGGCAGGAGAGACAAGGCACTCGCCAGGTGGCCAGGTGAGCATTACTTAGAAGGAGAAGAATCACATCTCCTGCTGGAGGTGTCTCAGCAAACTGGACACAGTCACCTGCCTTGCGGGAAACTAGGGTCTGGCTGGGCAGCAGAAAGGAGCCCGTGTTCCCTCATTGTGGTAGATCCAGGTGAACAGTTTGGTAGGCACCCTTTACCAGGTATCCTGCCTTTGAACATGACTTTAGGAACAGTGAGTGGCATCGTTTATTTTCTTGCCTGCAAATATTGACCGGGAGGTGGGTTTTGGATTGTGAACTTGATGATGGCCACTGGAATTGAATCTAGAGAAATGATGCCACCGAGGGGGGCTGCAGGTACCAGGAAATGGAGCCACTGAGCCTGAGCTGGCCCTCAGGCTCATTCACCTGCCTCTCCTCCATCCCGACACCAGGGCAGTGCAAAAGGCAGCGTGTCTGTGCCTTGCTCGGAAGCCTTCAGTGGCTCCCGGTGAACTGCAGAAGAGGATTCAAGCCCCTGAACATGGCCGCCAGGTCCTCTCAATTTCATCTCTGGCCTTTGGGACACACCCCACCCCTTCCCCTCTCACTTTTTAAAACTCCAGCAATACCATGGTGTCACCACTCGGTTCCTTTGAGCATGCTGTTCCTTCTCCTGCAAAGACCATTCCTCGTCTCTTTTGCCTGAGGATCCTGGCTCAGATATTTCCCTCTTAAAGAATTCTTTTCTGCTCTTCCTGGACTTGATACACATGAGTTGGACTTGTCACCCTGTTTGCTAGGAAAATGCCTGACTGTGTTTCTAGCTTAACTGTGAGCTCCTTAAGAGCAGGAACTGTGTTTTATGGGCCTCTCAATCCAGAGGATGTTTATAAATTGGTAGTATTTTAAACCCATGCAAAATTTCAGCTACCTGGGGTGTTAAGTAGGTCCCCATCTACACTGAACATACCTAAATTCCAAGTTTTTAAACAGTGATATCCTTAGTTTTTTATTAATTTGCATGTATCTTATCTCTAAAATTTCTGTCAATTACGTATTTCTTCCTTTCTTAGACAACTTGCCATGATTTAAAAAGTATATATAATTGCTAATAAAATTGCTCTTTCTTACTTCTCCTCTTTGGATAGTATAGAGGCCATTGTTCCTCCAGAGTCTTGGTCATTACAATGACTAAGGCATTGTGTCTGGTCATCAGAGTTTTGTCTAAAGCAAGGCGGACAGCTTTTAATTCAGCCCATTGTGCAGATGGGCCCTTATGCAGTCGGTCTTGGAGAGGTGTCATAGTCTGGACAGCCATGTCATCCAGAGCAGAGGGTGTCCCTCAGGGTTCATCTTCGTGGAATCATCAGTGAATCAGATTCAGGCATTTAGGAGAAACTCTGTTAAGCAAAGGCACCATTGAGCTAGTGGCTTCTTAGGAGGCAAAATGAAGAATAAAATTTACCCCGAAAGGGTAGCTGCCACCTCTTCATGTGAAACTGAGATGACGCTTGGGCCAGGCTAACGAGACCCCTGAAAACACTATTTTCATTTGATCAGCAAAGCCTGTTGGGCTATTACTTTTCCAGGGCTTCTATGATAAAAACACTGGCTTAAATAACAGGCATTCATCTAGCCTCACAGTTTTGGAGACTAGACGTCCAAAATCCAGGTCTCAACAAGCCTTGCTTTCTCCCAGAGTCTGTACACCCTGGTGCTGGCTTGGGGTTCCGTGGCTTGCAGCTCCATCTGCATCACATGATCTGCCCCACTCTCCGGTTTCTTGTGACTTTTGGCTTTTTCTGACTGACGATGTCTGAATTTCCTCTGCTTATAAGGGTTCCAGTCATATGGATTAAGGCTACCTGGTTCAATTTGGCATCATCTAAATAGGATCTTCAAAGATCCTATTCACAAATGGGTTCACATCCACAGGACTGGGGATTACATCTTGAATTTGTCTCTTTTTTTTTTTTGGAGACATTATTCCATTCCCACCAGGCTCGGTGCTTGCCCCTCATCAAGTCCGAAATGACCCAGCCCAGAATGGAGATGTCAGGCCAGGGACTCACAATGGCTCCATGGCAAAAGGGTTCAGCTTCATGGAGATCTCTGCAGTAGCCTAACAGTTGGTACCCTTTTTAAAATGGTGTACTTGGTGCCTGTGTCCAGCAGATGGCGGTGCTGTACTGGGAAACAACCTCCATGCACTCTGGTAAACTAATGATTTACCTAAAGCATTATTTTTTTTTTCTTTCATCCTGAGATTTCATATTGTTTCTGTTGGATATCAGGGGCGGGGGGTGGGAAGCAGGAGCAAGGATTACTTCTACATGTGGCTATCTCTGAATGGGACAATCTCCTCTGATCCTTGTGAGCATTTGCAGGACAGGGATGTAATACATCAATTTCATTACATCCTGAATCTCCCCAAAAGGCGCTACCCACAAGATCACTTCAGTTTTCCTTCCCCATTTCAAAATATTTCTGATCATTTTCATTCTTTTCTGAAGATCTATGCTTTCACCTGATATTTCTCTTTGATCTAAACAACTTCCTTTGCATATTTCATGTTGCAGTTCTGCTTGTGACAAATTCTCTTTGTTGTCTTTTACCTGAAAATGTCTTTATTTCACCATATTCTAGAAGGATATTTTCCCTGGATATAGAATTCTGGGTTGATAGTTATTTTTTTCCTTTCAGCACTTTAAGGATGTCATTCATTTCTAGGAAGTTCACATAAATTCATATAATGGCTCCCCTGTAGATAATGTGTCATTTTTCTAAGTCTGCTTTGAAGACTTCCTCTTTATTTTTGATTTTCAAAAATTTGCCCATAATTTGCCTTGGTGTGGTTTTCTGTGAATTTAGCCTGCTTGGTTTTCACTGAGGTTTCCAATCTGCAATTTTCTACTGTCACCAAATTTAGGAAATTTTTGCTCATTTTTTCAAGAATGTTAACTTTTTCCAACCCAAATGCTTTCCATAATTCTACAATATCATGTGTGCCAGTTTGAATATATTGTGTCCCCCAAACGCAATTATCTTTGATGTAGTCTTGTGTAGGCAGATATAATCAGTGTTGATTAGATTTCTCTGTTTCTTTGGAATGCGCCCCACCCAACTGTAGGTGATGACCCTGATTGGATAATTTCCATGGAGGTGTTGCTCCACCCATTCAGGGTGGGTCTAAGTTGATCAGTGGAGCCACATAAATGAACTGACATAACAGAAGGAACTCAGTGAAGCTGTGAGTGACATGTTTGAAGAGGAGCTACAGCCAAGAAGGACACTTTGAAGAATGCACAGGAACTGAGAGAGGAGCTGCAGATGATGGGACAGTTTGAAGACAGCCGTTGAAAGCAGACTTTTGCTCCAGAGAAGCTGTGAGAGGAAAAACACCCAAGAGCAACTAAGAGTGACATTTTTGAGGAACTGCAGCCTAGAGAGGAACGTCCTGGGAGACAGCCATTTTGAAACCAGAACTTTGGAGCAGATGCCAGCCACATGCCTTCCCAGCTAACAGGTTTTCCAGACTCCATTGGCCATCCTCCAGTGAAGGTACTCAATTGCTGACGTGTTACCTTGGACACTTTATGGCTTTAAGACTGTTAGTGTGTAGCCAATCTGTCTCTGGTGTTTTGCATTCCGCAGCATTAGCAAACTAGAACATCATGTAGGAGTATAAATTTCTCCGTGGTTCACACATCCCCACAAACTTGAATGTCTCTGACCCCAGAAATGACCGACACTTTCTTCTTCACCAGCCATCTACGCTGTACCACCACGAGGAGGACGTTGGCCAAGACGTGGAAAACAGAAGCACGTGTAAGGATTTGCACAGTGTTCAGAGTTTCGAACCCAACAATAGTTTACTTAAGCTAATTGCAGTTAATCAATAATTTGAATTTTCATGATATATAATGAAAAGAAAAACATTACTAAAAGCATGTACCATATCATTCCATTTTCCTAATTGTTTTGTATTTGGCTATAGAGAGCTCAAATGGGGATGTGAAAACAATATTAAGCTACACCCCCCAACATTGTTGTGTTAGCAGCAGTTCTGGGTTGTGAAATTATAGATGATTTTCTCTTTTTGAGTCCCTTACTGATTTTTTTACAATAAACATTCTAATTCCCCCTACTCATATTCTCCTTCCCTGCTTTATATTTTTTCCATAGCCTCTGTCATCGTTTGATTTATTATTTATTTAACTCATTCATTTGTAGTCTCTATCCACTTACAAATAAGATTTAAGAGGGCAGGGAATTTTTTTTTTTTTAAATCTTCGGCTGTAGCCCCTGAGTGGCCTTTCCTTATTCGCTTTAACTTCCAATTCAGGTACTAATTCTACAGTTTTCTTAGCTTTCCATAATAGGGGCCATTTCCACTCTGGTAAGGGTCAGAACGGGGGATCAACCCCAGAAGTCTGATTCCAAAGTCGTCGTCTTATCCACAGCCTCAGAACAATTTACTGAGAAACAACCTCCATGCACTCTGGTAACCATTAATAGTTTACCTAAAGTATTATTATTTTACGGTGGAAATTTACTGATTTGCTGGAGTCACACAGATGGTGGAACACAGGTCTGGCTCCCAAGTCGCAGTTCTTAACTGCCGCAAAGCTCAGTCCAAAGAAAAAAATCACACCCCCACGGACTGGCAGAGAGGGCCGCACTCCGAGTGACACACCGCTAACAGAAACGGTGGCACAAACCCGCCAACACCAGCCCACCCAGGGCTCAGCCACAGCGCGCACTTCTCCCGGCAGTAAGTCTTGGTAACTTGGGACGCTTCTGGTCTCCAAGGGGCGGGGTGAAGTAAAGCATGCTACGAGCCTGCGCACTCTTCGGGTTGTACCGTCCGGGCGACCGAAACCGTGGGCCACGCCCTTCACGTTATCACGTACACGGGAGGCACGCACGCTCGGAAGCTTTGGTCTCCCCTCCCACTTTCTACAGTGCAGCCCGAGAACACGCCCCTTTCCTCTAAGCCCCACCCCGTTCCCGCCCCATCCCTCGGGCTCCGCCCCATTGGGAGAGGCAGGCGCCTGCGCAGTCTGAGCCCGGGCGGGGACTCCCGAAGTCTTTCGGGGACGAGCGGCTGGTATCCGTATCCGGGCGGAGGCCGGTGGGTCGCCCTGGGAGGCCGGGGGATGGGAGCTAAGTCCCGGGCCGGACCTGGCAGGGGGAACCCCGGCCTAGGTGGCGCAGCGCCCTTCCTTGGGTCTGTAGGCCGGGTGCGCGGAGGCCGCGGCCCGGACCCGGTTCCGAACTGTCGGACATCTGGATCCGAGTGAGTGTGAGAGGCTCGTGAGTGCGAAGGAGACCAGTGGGTGAGCGAGGCTCCCGAGGACGGGGTTTACGTCCGTGTGTGAGGGAGACACCGGTCCAAGAGTGTAAGACCGCGGTGTGTTGGGGTGTGTAAGAGAGACCAGTGGATGTGAGAGAAATGAGCGTACCTGCATGTGGAAGATCAGGGAGTGTGTGGGGCTCTCACAGCGCAAGAGGGTATGTGTGTGAGCATGTCAGAAAAGGACCAGGGCGTGTGAGAGACCAGTGAGTGTGTGAGATTCCGTGAGAGTGTGTGTGTGTGGGTGTGTAAGAGAGAGACCAGCCAGTGAGTGAGACCGAGGAGTATGTGTGAGAAAGAACAGGGAGTATGACAGAAATGGATGTGCCTGTCCATGAAAGACCAGTGAGTGTGTGAGGCCCAGCGTGACACGGGCTGGTTTCTGTGTGCGTTTGTGAGAGAGACAAGCAGACAGACACCCTGGACAGTGAGAGTCCGGTGAGTGTGAGAGACCAGGGTGTGTTGGTGTGTGTGAGAGATGAGTGAGACTGGGGAGAGAAAAACCAGTGAGTGTGAAAGAAATGGATGTGCTTATGTGTGAAACATTAGCAAGGGTGTGAGGCTCCATGAGAGAGAGAGAGAGTGTGTGTGTGTGTGTGTACGAGAGAGAGTGAGAGAAAGATAGAAAGACGACTGTGAGAATCCAGCGAGTGTGAGAGACCAGGGAATGTTTGTGTGTCTGTGTGGTTGAGACCAGTGCCATGAATCTGGGTGTGTTTATATGTCTGTGTGTGGGACCATGGTGTGTGAGGTGTGAGATTTAGGAGTGTGTGTGTCTGTGTGTGTTGAGAGAGAGGCTGAGGGTTTGAGAGCCTGTGAGTGTGAGAAAGAGAGCGATTGGAATGTGAGAGACCAGGATGTGTTTGTGTATCTGTGTGTGAGCGAGAGACTGGAAGGTGAGAGACCACCATGTTTGTGTTTGTGAGAGAGACAAAGGCTAGTGATTTGATTGTGTGTGAGTCCAAAGTGGGCCACCCTGAGTGCTTTCCTCTGAGAGGCTGTAGGGTGGTAAACGTGCATGTGTGAACAAGCAGAGGTAAGGGACAGTGAACTCTGGGTGTGTATGTGAGATGTTTGTGTACCACCATGTGTGCTTGCACCCATGGCCTCAGCGGGACCATGGGGTATGTGACTGTGTATGATGTGCCATCCCTTAGATGCTTGTGATTCTGTCCTCTGTGTGATCAGGAAGAGTGTCAGATCTTACGTTAATGTTTGTGTGTCCCCCTGTGTGTTTGTAACTGTGGCCCAGTGTGACTGATGGGGGTGGGATTGGGTTCTTTATAAGTATGGCTGGTTGAGATTGTTTGTTGCCAGGATAAGAATCCTTGAGTAGAATTGGCACTGAAGGAATTGGGGTTCAGGGGATGCCCTCAGGCCTGGGTGACAGGGAGGAGGGAGAAGAAAGGAGCTGAGGATGGAAGTGAGAGTGAAGATGGCAGAATTGCGTGCTAAAGGATCCATTGCCCCAGGGTCAGGGGACAGTGAAGTCCTGAGAAGGTGAAGAAGGAGGATATGCCTGGCCTCTGGTGGAGTTAGGAGTCATATTTACAAGTTTCAGGAGGAGAGACCCAGGGAGGGAAAGACTCTACCTTTACCTGTAAGATAGAGGAACTAGTAACTGCTTGATAGGACTGTTTTGAAAAGCAAGTGAGAGAATATAATGTAGAGTACCCAGTACATCTCTCTTACTATTTTTATTTGTAATAATAAATGGGAAGGTAATTTTTGAAAAAAAAGATTACATTTTGGGTCTTGAGTGTAAGGGAAAGAGAGCTAACAAGTTATACCCCCTCAACAGACACAGGTTGCCTATACTCCCCCAGGTATGTTGGCAGGGAGACCAGAGGGAGCTGGGAGAAAGAAGGGGGAGACGGTTTCTAGGCTGCTGATTGGGGGAATGCAGAGAGGGCCTGATCTCTCACTGTCCTTTCTCTTCCTCCAGCTTTGCCTCCCAGGACACTGTTGGTCTTCAAGAAAAAAAGAAAAAAAAAAAACAGGAGGAGAAAAACAAAAATGACTGTTGAACAGGTGAAGGCTGTGTCCCAGGTTAGATGGTATTCCCTTCTCCCCCATGAAAGTCAGTCTTGCTGTTTAGGACTTAGCAATTCTTTCTTTTCTTTTCTTTCTTTTTTTCATTTTAACAATATATTTTATTTGCTCCACCTGTTTCCTTTTGAAAATGCTGATTAACAGTCTTGTCCAAGGGCTTGGTTCCCACTTCTGCCAGAGGCTGCTGGCCTAAAACAACTCAAACTGCCTAGTGAGTTTGTGTGGCTGAATATAACGATAGGGAAGGTGGCAAATAGCCCTTTGTTCTCCCTCTGAACCCCCTCTTTCCCTCTTCCTGTCTCACATGTATTTTTAATTCATTGTTAATATTTGTGAAAAGATTTGGTCTATGTTATGAGGATTATATGGAATAGAAATATCTCAGTAACAGTGAGGTGAGCCCTAAAGTCATCATCCGAGTTAAATGTTCATCTGTTACCCTTCTCCTGTTCGTAAAATGCATCAGGAATCATCCTTCTAGCTGAATTTTTGCCCAAATATCAATTATATTCTTAAAATGAATTCTTAGGAGCTTTTCTTTACATTTAAATTATGAATTTCTAATCTCATTTGTTCACCTAAAAATATTATCCTACTTAATTTTTGAAGATTTTGTAAATTCTAATAGATATATACACGTAGCATGAAATTCAGGGGTTACAAAACCCCAGCCTTGCCCCCAGTTCTTAAGAGACTCCTATTTTCTACTTCTTATGTCTCATTCATGGCTATTCTATGCCTTTGGGTGTAAAAGTACTTATTTTTATTATAAGCACGAATGCCAGCACATTATTCTGTTCTCATCTTGGTTTTTCCACTTGGCAGTATATCTTGGGAAGCAGTTCATCATTTAATACATGTATCTTTTTTTCAGATTTCATTGAGATATATTTGTTTATCATATATTCCATTCAAATTATACAATCACTATCTCACCTTTTCTTCCACTTATTTGTGCAATCATTATCACACTCACTTTTAGACCATTTTCATTACTCCAGAAACAAAATTATGATAGACACACAAAAAAGAAAACCCAAAACACCCCATATCCTGTATCTCCCCATATTATTGACCCTTAGTATTGGTTTGGTACACTGGTTACTGTTGATGAAAAGAATTTTAAGGTATTACTGTTAACTATAGCCCGTAGCTTGAAATAGGTGTTTTCCCCCACGTCACTCTATCATTAACTCTTTGCAAAAGTGTCTTCATTTGTTCCAGTTCATACAAATACGTATTTAAAGTTGTAGTGTTAATCAGTGTCATACATGACTCTGAACAACCCCTTTCAACGAAAATCACCTACAATGCAGCACTACTCCTTAAAGTCCCACTAACGAGCTGCTCTTACCCCATATCTATTTCCATACATTTTAAGTTCAACCTCGTTATACATTTTGAATATATTATGTTACCACTCCCCCTTCTCTAACTTCTATTTCTAGGTATCCTATATTCTACATTGTAAGATTCTGAGTTTTCATACTCTAGTTAGTTCATATTAGTGAAATCATACAGTAGCTGCCCTTTCATGTCTGAATTATTTCACTCAGCATTATGTCCTTAAGATTCATCCATGGGACCTCATTCCTTCTTATTGCTGCATAATATTCCATTGTATGTACACACACCACATTTTTTATCCTTTCATTTGTTGATGGGCATTTGGATTGTTTCCATCTTTTGGCAATTGTGAATAATGCCACTATGGACAACGGTGTGCAAATGTTTGTTCGTGTCCCTGCCTTCAGATCTTCTAGGTATATACTGAGTAGTAGAATTGCCAGGTTATATGGCAACTCAATATTTAGTTTTCTGAGGAACCACAAAACTGTCTTCCACAGTAGCTGTATCATTTTACACTCCCAACAGCAGTGAATAAGTATTTCTATTTCTCCACATTTCTCCAATACTTGTTATTTCCTGTTTGTTTACTAGCGGTCATTCTTATAGATATGAGATGATATCTCGTTGTGGTTTTGAGTTGCATTTCCCTAATAGCTAATGAAGATAAACATTTTTTTCATGTGCTTGTTAGCCATTTGTATTTCTTCTTTGTGAGAGGTTTATTCTTATCTTTTGCCCATTTTATAATGGGATTATTTGTCCTTTTATTGTTGAGTTTAGGATTTCTTTATGTATACTGGCTATCAAACCCTTATCAGGTATATGGTTACCAAATATACTCTCCCATTAAGTTGACTGTCTTTTTACCCTTTTGACAAAGTCTTTTGAAGCACAAAAGTTTTCAACCTTGAGGAATTCCCACTTATCTATTTTTATCTTTTGTTGCTTGAGCTTTGGGTGTAAAGTCTAAGAGGCTACCTCCTATAACTAAGTCTTGAAGACGTTTCCCTACATTTTCTTCTAGGAGTTTTATGGTACTGGCTCTTATATTTAGGTCTTTGATCCTCTTTGAGTTAATTTTGGTATGGGTGTGAGGTAGAGGTCCTTTTTCATTCCTTTGGATGTGGATATCCAGTTCTCCTAACACCATTTATTGAAGAAACTGTTTTGTCCTAGTTCAGTGGATTTGGGGGCCTTGTCAAAAATGAAATGACCATAGATCTGAGCATCTATTTCTGAACTCTCAATTTGATCAATATATTTATCTTTGTGCCAGTACTCTTGACCACTGTGGCTTTATAATAAGCTTTAAAGTTGGGAGTGTAAGACCTCCCACTTCATTCTTTTTCAGGATATTTTTGGTTATTCATGATCCCTTTCCCTTCCAAATAAATTTGATGTTACTTTTCCAATTCTGCAAAGTAGGTTGTTGGAATTTTGATTGGTACTGCATTGAATCTGTAGATCAGTTTGGGTAGAATTGACATCTTAATGATGTTTACCCTTCCTATCCCTGAACACAAAATGTTATTCTACCTATTTAGGTTTTCTTTGATTTCTTTAAGCAAAGTTTTATAGTTTTCTGAGTACAGGTACTTTACATCCTTGGTTAATTTTATTGATTCTTTTTGTTGCTGTTGTGAATAGAGTTTTTTCTTAATTGCTTCCTAGGTTAGCTCATTCCTAGTGTATGGAAACACTACTGATGTTAGCGCGTTGATCTTATATCTTGCCACTTTGCTGAATTTATTAGCTCAAGTAGCTTTGTTGTGGATTTCTTAGGATTTTCCAAGTATAGGATCATGTTGTCTGCAAATAATGAGAGTTTTACTTCTTCATTTCCAATTTGGGTGCCTTTTATTTCTTTTTCTTGCCTAGTTGCTCTGGCTAGAACCTCAAGCACAATGTTGAATAACAGTGGTGACAGTGGGTATTCTTGTCTCATTCCCGATCTCAGAGGGAAGGCTTTCAGTCTCTCCCATTGAGTATGATGTTGGCTGTGGATTTTTGCATATATGCTCTTTATCATATTGAGGAAGTTTCCTTCGATTCCTACATTTTAAAGTGTTTTTATCAAGAAAGGGTGCTGAATCTTGTTGAATGCCTTTTCGGTATCAATTGAGATGATCATGTGATTTTTCCCTTTCAATTTGTTAGTGTGATGTATTTCATTAATTGATTTTCTGGTTTTGAACCAGCCCTGCATGCCTGGAATAAACCCCACTTGGTCGTGGTGTATAATTCTTTTGATGTGCCATTGTATTCAATTTGCAAGTATTTTGTTGAGAATTTTTGCATCTATATGAGAGACTGGCCTGCAGTTCTCCTTTCTTGTAGTATCTTTTCTAGGTTCTGGTATTAAAGTGATATTAACTTCATAGAATGAGTTAGGTAGTCTTCCATTTTCTTCAATTTTTTGGAAGAGTTAGAGCACAAATGGTATTAATTCTTCTTGGAATGTTTGATAAAATTACCCTATGAAGCCATCTTGCCCTGGGCTTTACTTTGTAGAAAGGTTGTTCGTGACTGATTAAATCTCTTTACTTGTGATTGGTTTGTTGAGGTCTTCTGTTTCTTCTTGAGTCAGTATAGGATGTTCATGCGTTTCTAACAAATTTTCCATTTCATCTAAGTTGTCTAGTTTGTTGGCATAAAGTTGTATGTAGTATCCTCTTACGATCTTTTTTTATTTCCTTGGGTTCTGTAGTAATGATCCTCCTCTCATTTCTGATTTAATTTATTTGCAGCTTCTCTTTTTTTGACTTTGTCGATATGGCTAAGGGTTTGTCAATCTGGTTGATCTTTTCCAGGAACCAACTTTTGGTTTTATTGATTCTCCGTATGTTTTTTTTGTTCCCAATTCATTTATTTCTGCTTTTATCTTTGTTATTTCTTTTCTTCTGTTTGCTTTGTGGTTGATTTGCTGCTTTTTTCTCTAGTTTCTTCAGTTGGTCAGTCAGGCCTTTGGTTTTAGCTCTTTCTTTCTTTCTTTTTAATGTAAGCATTTAGAGCTGTAAATTTTCCTCTCAGCACTGCCTTGGCTATATCCCATAAGTTGTGATATGTTGTATTCTCATTTTCATTTGTCTCCAGATACTAATTTCTCTTGCAGCTTCTTCTTTGACTCACTGATTGTTTAACAATGTGTTGTTTAACCTCCATATGTTTATGAAAGTTCTGGGTCTTCAGTGGTTATTGATTTCCAACTTCATTCCATTGTGATCAGAGAACATGCTTTAAATAATTTCAATCTTTTTAAAATTATTAAGAACCTGTTTTGTGCCCCAGCATATAATCTGTCCTGGAGAATGTTCCATGAGCACTTGAGAAGAATGTATATCCTGCTGTTTGGGGATGCAGCGCTCTATATATGTCTGTTAGATGTCATTCATTTATTGTATTATTTCAGCTCACTGTTTCTTTGTTGATCCCCTAGTTGTTCTCTTATTGAAGAGAGTGATGTGTTGAAGTCTCCCAGTATTAATATTAACATCTATTGTTCCCTTCAGTTTTGCCAGTGTTTACCTCATGTATTTTGGGGCACTTGATTAGGGGCATAGACATTTATGATTGTTATTTCTTCTTGGAGAATTATCCCTTTTATTAATATATAGTGTTCTTCCATATCTCTTGTAATATCTTTGCATTTAAAGTTTATCTACTCTTGGTTTTTTTGTTTTGTTTTGTTTTGTTTTTTGTTTATTGCTTGCATGGGATTTCTTTTTCCATCCATTCACTTTCAACCTATTTGTATCTTTGGGTCTAAAGTGAGTCTCTTGTAATTAATATATAGATGGGTCATATTTTTTTTATCCATTCTGCCAGTCTGTTTCTTTTTACTGGGGAGAGTAATCCATTAACATTCAGTGTTATTACTGTAAATGCTGTCCTTTCTTCATCCATTTTATCTCTTGGCTTTTATTTTTCAAATCTAGTATTTTTCTCTGTTTATCCTTTCAGTTACCTTACTGATAATCATCATTTCTATACTCTCCTCCCAATCTTTCTCTCCTGTCTTTTTTGTTCAGCCAACAGAACTCCCTTTAGTATTTCTTACAGGGCAGGCAAACTCCCTCACTTTCGAAGGACGACTTACATACCACTACCTTCTCGCCTCCATGGTGCCCAACTCAAAATTTTCCTTTGTAGCTTTCATTTAGCTTATACCTATCTATATAAGTTATCAAATTCTTTTTAGGCACTTTTAACATCTTCA